>JACCIC010000019.1:205000-245000 GCA_018907035.1 Sycobia sp. Sy_11
TATCGAGCGATAAATTAAATTTTCGAAAAACCAATTGAGCAGTTTCGCCAAGCGATTCCTTAACACTGGTCCTTCGGACGATTGAGCCAAGCCCAATACGAAGAATAAGACTCTATTTTGTAAGGAATGTGCGAGGCAAAATTAATTTCAAAGATGAAATTAAAATTGTGACAGGATTTAAGTGAACGGAAAACAAATATTTTTGTAGTAGGATCAACGTACTATGCTCGATAAACAACCAATGAACTTATGATCTAAGGATATGTATATGTACATATATATGCGTGTATGTGCGTGTTTACCATTGTTTTAGCATACAAGATATTATTTTTACACTGTAAGAATAGTGCGTCTGCTGGGTATAATCCTATGCCCTATATATATTCTTAAAATATTCTATTGAATTTGCGTTAAATATTTGAAAATCTATTAGATAAATGAAATACATTGCTTTCAGTTTGCTGTGGACTAAAAATGGATTTTTTACAATATTCTAATTTTTTAAATAGTTATATCCTCGTTGGAATCATTAAATACAGTTTCTTTTTCTTATGCTTTTTTATTGTCTCGTTATAATATTGTATACTACTTAATATTTTCTCACTTGTACACTGAGGCAAAAAACTGTTTTACGTCCGTTATAATTTATTTGCCAGTTGCGTTTTTTTTTCTCATCACTTACACTTTAACCTTTGTTGTTCACATCTTGCGATTTACACTCTTTTTTTTTCTTGCTCTATACACTTCTCTTTTCTTTCTAGGTTTTTCTACCTGGAAACCAATTTACCTTCGTTTCCTCGTAATCCATTATCGAAAGCTTTATAATACCTGCCCAATAATCTGCATTGCTTTGACTTCTCCCGCGGCCCGTACTTGTCCTCATTTTCCAAGCTTCCGTACCTTATTTTTGCTCCAATCCATTATGGGTCTACGATCCACGACGATCCCTCATCGTTTATATTTAAAGGTCTATGTTTTACGAAATTCTTGTCTTTTCTCTGTATTTATTGTCTTTTAATTTCTCATTCAATATCTATATAATGCAACTATATTACATATAATGAAGTGCATTAATATATGACCAAATTCGTTTTAGTTTACTTACGATACGATGCGCCGTATGGAGATCCATGAAGAGTTTTCTTTTCTGCGTAAACATTTACGTTTCCTGGAGATCTCTGCATCGAAAGAAAATAGCGTTTGAATGTTTGGAATGTGAATAATACCTCAATTCTAGCGTAATATCCGGATCTCTGCCATCGGATCTTGAAAATCCAGAAGTATAGGCCACTGTGTGGTTCTTCTAGGTCGTCTTATGTTATTCTGATTAGCACATTATGAGCATTTATGCGCCGAACGTGCGATTTAGTTACATCAACTGAGTTCGATACTATTTCCCCGGTGATTAATTCGTTCGATTTTATTATTTAGATTAGCTCGATAATAAATAGCATGTAGCATTAATGATAGAAGTTATCCTCTTCATCAACATGTTGTCAACCTTAGAGCGACATCTCCGTGAATATTTTGAAGCTCTCGATATGATTCCGGGATCTTTTCTTCGAACAAAACAAGCGAAGCTTAATACTTCACGCAAATTTTGATTATTTCGCGATTCATTAATGCACCTAATATCATATGATAAATTATATCTGAAAGTAATATTTTTCAATCATTAAGCATTTAAAATCGAAACGAGGATTAAATGTTATTTACAGGAGAGATGAGTGACCAGGTATTTTATCGCGATTGCCGTTTGTCAAACCTTTTTTTGAAATATAAAAAGTAAATCATACTTCTAAGATTGAAATATCTACCGTCTATGAATGAACTGGACATAATATATCCTCAGGCGAAACCTTCACTATATTTATTCAGCTACTCTTCATGTCTATATTAACTTTTTTTTATAGATTCGAGTTTACCATTATCTGATTGAATATCGTATGAATTACAATATAAGCACGATTGTACAAATATACAATACCTTAAGCACAAGTCCGGATCCTATAACAAAGCAGGCATAAACCGCTCATGATTGGGATTCTATGATTGAATTTTCTATTGAAATAGAAATTAAATTAAAAAACATAAAGTCACTTGTTTACGTTGAAAGACGACTGACCACACACAATTTCTATTAATTATAAGTTATAACTTGCAAAGCCATGGTATGTTCAGTTCAATCACAATTGATACTTGTGACTTGAATCATCACAATTTTCAGTAACCGACAACTGGACAAATTAATGTAGGAAAAAAACTGTTTAGCAAAAATTGCCACCAATCACCCGATCGTCTATAGAGAAGTTGCACCACTCATAAAACTTTTTACATTACTACTGCAGTTAATTTCATTTCTAAAGCACAAAAGAATACAGATTTTTCGTTTAATTGTTTCGGTGGTGAAAAAAAATACCAATCATATCAAAGTACAACTGAAATTTGTATCTGTTAAAGACAAACGAAGAAGGGAAATAATGTCTAACGTTTGGAACATGTTCGACAAAATAACTAACGAGAAAAATTCAATGATTTTACTATGGCAGTTCTTTTGTATCAATTGCAAATTTTCGCTGCTACGCAAATGATATTGACCTTTGTACAAATAGCATTATCGGGAGTCTTTTGATGATTCGAAGTATGAAGGCAAAACTCCCGCGAATAGACAATTGCGACATATTCTGACCGCAGTTTGTAATAAAACAGTTTCATAAGTGTTTTATGTCGTATATAGTAATAAAACATCAAAAAAAAAAAAAAAAAAAAACAAGAAGCTTTACGGCGTTCACTGGAATCTGCGCTTAAAATCTGTGTTAAGGGTTTTCAAGGTCGCAATAAGTAAAAGAAACAGAGAGACTGCTCTTACGCAAGAGAATAAGGTTTCATGCAAATTGCCAAGAGTTTTATGGAGTTTATCTTAAAACATAATTGGGGTTATGAATTGCTTTATCCTATTTTAATCGCACTTAAGAATAGAATTCATTTATTGACATTTTATACAAAAAATACTTCATTGTTTCCGTAGGTATCGGAAAATTGTTAAAACGTAATAAATGGTTACATAATGACAAATTTTAATTCATTCTATTTTCAATGATTACCGTAGACTTATAAGATTTTGAAAAACAAAAATTAATTAGAAGCACTGACAACTTGATCTTTTATAAGCGTACATAATTTAAAAGATGCGAAAAATGAACAAATTCAATTTTAACCTACTGGCTATGATGCTATTATTATTTTTCTTAATCCTATGCAATTAACAATGTTATTTGCAAGATATATTATGTATAGAGGAATGCTTATCACCGAAATAGCTCAATAAAAAAATATTTTTTTAGAATGAAAAAAGACTTTCAATACTCGAAATCAACAACAAGGTTAAGCTTCATTCGGACGAGCTTTTCTAGTTTGAATTTTTTTTAACATGGACGTGAGAATTATATTCTAGCAATATTATATATGTATTTTATAACTACTGCTCAAAAAGTTATAAAACAATTGATGTTAAAAGAGTGCTTATAAGTTCGATCAGGGGAGGAGAGCAACTTAATTACTCCATGCGTTCGTTGCCGAAATGGAAATTTTTACGAGTCATTGACTCTGTAGCTTTAGAAAAAAATTAGAATTAGTTTAAAAAGTCGAGTTAGAAACTTCGTACAAGTGTAACCATATTTTACGCTCAAAGTCGTCACATAGCAGGCCGTTTATCTATAAGATTATGTACATGCGCGAATTATTAATGTTCCAAGCGATCGATATTCTATTTAAACAAGATAATCCCTTCGTTGATTGTTTAGAGCGTTGTGACGACTAAGAAAGAAATTTTTAATTTTTCTTCTATTTACCTAGGCGTCTGCCTCGAACTAACCTTTTACATTAATTTAAAATAATTCAAATACTAGAACGAGAGAAAGGAAGAAGAAAAAATATCAGTGGCATAAGAGCATCTCGAGGATGGAAACGTGCTATGCACGTGTGCGCACACCATTGGTTAACCCAATCTCTGAAAAACTTATAAAAAAAAAGATATAACAAAAAGGGATAGCAGAATGCTCATTCTGAGAAATTAATAAGCAAAAAAAGACTTAAACACGTGCTAAAAAGTAAGAGATTATGTGAGAAGGAGAACACGCTGGAATGAAAACGAAAGCAAAAGAACAACTATACATGTCACTATAAATTTTGTGAAAGAAAATGTAAAGAGTTATATTCATTTTGTTTTATGACGTGACATAATTATATTTGCCATAATTAAACTGCTAAATCTGTCATTTGAGGATTAAACTTTCTTATTCAAGAAAGCGGATTGCATAGAGCGTACAAAAATTCCTTTTATTCTTTGTCATCTACAAGCTACTATCATCGGTATAGAATTTTTAAAATCTAATGTCAGATTCGGTTCGAACGTTCTCAAAATGCCTTATTTGCAAAGTTTCATAGCAATATTCGAAATAGAAAATGGTTATATTTCTATGAAACGTGAACTCTAGTAGGATTAAGTTAGTAAACTGTATTCTTTTACATTTCTGTTTAATTAATTTTCTAAAAAAAATTCGAATATCACGATTTCTTGCAATTCTCGAGCTTCAACTTTATAATCGAGATTGGCTACCTTGAACATCTAAAATATAATTATTTAGATGTATTCTAAAAAAAATTTCTCCTTTTAACCTTGCGATGATCTTCATTCTGTAGCGGTCAAGGTTAATCGGCACCTAATTCGGACTCAGCACATGGGAAAACACGTAACATATGGATTTGTTCAGTTTGCAAAAATTTTTATTTGGCATGCCTGTATTACGATTAGTATATTATAAGCAAAAATTTTAAATGACATACTTTACAATTTCAAGATGTATTTTATAATTTGATTTCGAATTTTTTCAATTTAATTTTAATATTTCATTACATTATAATATATTAATTTTACTTTTTTCTGCATTTCAATGGAATTTCGTATCAATTCAAAATCGAGTGATCTATGAATGTTAATACAAAAGAAATTAAAATTTCCCTAATTGAAATTATACTTTTGTGCATTGCTTCGTATTGTAATTGTTAACTGAAAATGATCTACATTCTTAAATTACAATAAGAAACATAATTATCAATTTCAATATTTACTTTGCGAATTATTATGGAATGTTACCAAATATTGATATACTTAATTTTAATAAAATATTATACAATAAAATAATTATCCTCCGTGCAAAGTTATAAAAAGTTGAATTATACGATAAAGATCTAGGTTATTTTCATGTATAATTATTGTAGTGCAAATAGTTTTGAACTAATTGAATAATGGTAATTATTGCGCTTTTTTCAACGAAAAGGTACATTTTCTTTGACTTAGCTAACCGATAAGAAAGTCGTCAAAAATTTCTAATAAGAATATTTTTGATGCTGCAAATAATTTTATAATGATTAATGTATTGTGCAATATTTTTGGAAGGACGCATTAATATCTCTTTAGAAACGCATAAAAAATTATTTTGTCAAGTAATGTATTTTTGGTTTTACACGTAGTCTCCTTTTAGTACAATACACTTGGACTGACCTTTCTTCAACTCTATCAAGATTTAAGAAAAATCTGACTGTCATAGTTCTTCATAAGAAGCTGTTGTGTGGGCTATGATTTCTTTTAGCGTAAATTTAGATATCAGACAAAATCAGTGAATCAAATCTAGTGAATACGATGGAATTTTATCAAACTTTAAATCCTCAATTTTAGCCATTAAATCTGCGCATGTTACCCTGGAGAAAAAGGACTTTTTTCTTTTAATGAAGACGAAATAAAGATTATGTTTTATTTTCTCATTCAAGTGATGATCTATTCATTGTTTAAATTGCCATTAAATTTGAATAATATATTGAATAATATATTTGAATAATATATTCTTTCAATTTTTGAATCTCCTGAGTGAAATGATATATCTATATTTTATTTATATTTACTAATCTGCGAAGAAATTGATGTGGTTTTTGACGTGAACGTCCAAAAGAGTTTTAAAAGAAATCACGTAGTTGTGTTAATTCTTTGTTGTAAAACCGCCGTATCCAAGAATTTCGCTTAAAGATATTTTTTCATTCCCTATTTATTATGCGAATACGAATGACGATACGTCTCATTCAAGCCTTTGGCTCTGACAACGTCGCTTGGACAAGCCGCAAGCTATATTGACCTCGAGCTTAGAGAATTTTCGCTTGTTACACGATGTGTTTATAACAAGCTTCTTATAAAATACGTTATTACCACATAATTCAAGCGAAAAACACTGGATATGAAAATTAATATAGCTCGTACGTCCCCTTGACAATATAGGTAAAAGATAGCTTCAGTAAAAGTTCAAGCATTTGTCGATAGATGACACCTAGAATGGATGTTTCCATTAATTTCCATTAATTTCCACCGCATCTACTTTTGCAAAGATTACATCCACATTGCGCGATTGGTGGCCAATTCTAACCATAAAATTATCCGGAGGTACCGTATAATATACTAGGGTAGATTTTATGACTTTATTTAAGGTGTGATTAAGCGCTGTTCAATGTCTAGGGGGGGGGGGTCCTAAAACGAATCCCCTCGCTGCCAGTCAATCCTCCAACAGAGTGATAGCTCAATTAAGACTCATATCCAGGAAGCGTCTCATTCCGCAGTCACGCTTGCTCCCCACAGAAGGGACTGCCTTCCAAGATATTGTCTCGATTATCTTTTACTCTATCCTTCAAGATGTACCTGAGACCTTACCGTTCTAAGGTAAGAACGCTACTGGAACAATACAATTTTATGCTCCGCTCCAAGAGTACATAATGCTCGATAGTTAGACTAGTTATACGTAGCCTAATTGTTGGGGCTGTGGTGTATTCCCCAGCTTTTTATAAGAAGGCCGAAACAATTTCATCGGGAGGCAGTGACTCTAATTGACAAGCCTTTATCGCCCAACTAACCTTCCTCAAAGACAGTCAATTTCAATTCCTAATTTCGGTTACAGTTATAATTTTACTACCAAGCTGTAGTCGTCAAAGCTACTCCAAGGTTGAACGAAGCACAAATGAATTCTATTCTATTTTTCATACAGAATTATCTTGGCTATATTAGATAACTAATAGGTAAATATTGCGTTGTTTTGATTGTTGCTTTCTTTTTTTTTTTGCAAAGTATATAGAAGAAAGTGATAAATTAAACAATATCTATTATATATTTCTGATATTTACATTGTAAAATATTATAATGTTGTACATTGCAGGTATGTAAAAATGAAATGACAAAAATTTATTTCCCTGTTTTAAGGTGATACATTGTTTCTTTCATTAGCGATAGCATAAAACTTTTATGCTTGATTTCAAAAATACCGTATAAAAGTGGTCTTTATTTTGTTAAAAAAACATAATAATAATAATAAATTCGACATTTACGTTTTGCTCACGGATTCAAGGGATATGTATGGTAAATCATGAAATTAAACTTAAATAAATAATTCTCTAGGAAAACTGTTACCGACTGTTACTCTGTGCATACATCGATCGAAAACTCTAATTGGACGATCCGCTGGCCTTTCAAACACGTCGACACGCCGCACAAACGATTTTCTATCCTCGATGGAGCGTCGCGTTGCCGTACACTCCTCCGATGGCGCGATAAATAAAATTGTAAAATCAGTCGACCGCGGAGCTTCTAATCAGACGGCACTCGTTGTCCTTGGCCATATGCATATACATATAAGGCGCGGAGGCAGCGAAACAACGAAAAATACCATCGGTGATATAATCGAGTCGAATCGCCGGCGTGGCGACGCGCGGGCGTATAATGTATATATATATATATATATATATATATATATATATATATATATATATAAATAATAGAAGGAGGGAAGGACGCGCCGAGAGGCCCGAAAGAGATAGATACGATTTTGGCGCCGCTCAGTCGTCGATCCCGAGACGTGCCTTATCTCACACACACGTGCAGACACTTACGGACTCGCACGCACTATCTCATAATATACGAAATAAAAAAATACACTGTCTCTTAAGTGCACTATATATATATATATATAATTTTTTTTATTCGCACCCCGCGCATCCTCCTTCTTATCACGTCGAATCTGTTGCCGTGCGGGAATCGCTTGCACGTGCATCATCGGTATTACTTAGAATACACACACACGCGCGCGCGCGCGCGCGCTGCACGAGCCTCTGGGTAATCATCGCGCGACGCGTCTGCTCGGTCTGTGAGCGTTCGTTATCGGAACCCCCCCCCCCTTTGACCCCCGCGGGCACCGACGTACACGATCTCAGTCGTCGACTCGGTCGTGCACGTCCGTCTAATCGAGAGGGTCGTTTATTTGAAATTGCGAGGTTACCAGGACCAAATAGACATTTTTGGCAAAAAGAGCGTCCCTTTTTTTTTTGGAAAAAAGAAAAAAAATTTCGTCTCTCAGGGATGCTTTGTAAAATGCATATTTGACGAAGAAGCGACGGTGGAACCTTTGAGGTCTCCACTTTGTTTAGTCATATACCTCGAAGATAAATTCTAGATTACATCAATATATATAGTGAAATATTGTTACAGATAAAATTATTCGTTATGAAATAAGGATTTTTTGTTTTTTTTTTTTTTTTTAATGAAGGGATGAAATGTTGTTAAATTCAAATAAAAACTGGTACATATTGTTTCGATTTAAGCGTTAAAAGATACCGTTGAAAAAATTTTACGGATTATTATTTTAGCATCCAAATGAGAAACATTCTTTATTTCGAAATTCGCAATTATGCAATAGAAACGGACTTGCACCGCACACAGTGGGCGTGAAGTTTAAGGCGGAGTTCTCATCTCTTGACCTACAGTCAGGGATCGAATACAATTTTTCGCCTTTTTGTTCCTAAAATATGGAATTTACGAAAAAGGTTATTGTAATCAAAAAATATAATGATTTCTCGAAGTATAATCGGGTGACAGTTTGAAGTATATTTTAATTTCGAGTCGTAAATGGACAATGCGCGCATTATCTCCAAGCTGGAGCATTTTTGACGCGACAACCATGATAAATCGTATAAATCCGTGTAAAATTACAAAATAACAACGAGCTATATATATATATATATATATATATATATATATATATATATGAAACGTAGAATTCCGGAACTTCTAGAATATTGAAGCCTATAGAGAACCATAGATAAGAATGCATGATTTGGTAAACTTCCACGATTTTCATTGCCGGCATCAGAAATTAGCTTTCAACGTTCGAGTGTCGAGCGTAGCGCGCGGACCTCGCGGCGACTCCTCGCCACCAATTGCCTCGAAATCGCGGCCGCACGAGAAATGTTCCAAATATGATTGGCGATCGAATTTTATTTCGCTGCTTCGTCAATTTGGTTTCTTCGTGCTCCTGCGGAAACAAAACGACCATCTTCGTCCTCCCACGAATAGACCGTACGTTTCGAAACTGGCGCCGCGATTCGGCCGGATAACGGTGGCAATTTGGAATCAGCCAGACAAAAAAAAAAAAAAAAAAAAACCATGGACAAATGTCAAGTTTACCTAGTCGACCTCGAAATGTGTACTCAAGAGCATCGTGCGCGTGGCGCCCGGGCGGTGCGAAGGTATACACGTGCGCGCGGGAGAAAGATACGGTTATATATATATATATATATATATATATATATATATATATATATATATATATACAGACGATGGTATAGACAGTCAGACGAATATATATATATATTGTGCGCAAAGCGATAACAAGCCCGGCGTATGTATAAATATACACTTGCTGATGCGCACGCGAGTCCCGATAGCCTGCGTCATCCTATTCTTGATTCCGTTATACACGTATTTATCAAGGCCTACAATATGCTACTTGGTTTCGACACCTCTGTTTTTTAACTCGAAGCGCTCCGGTTCTTCGTCTCCGCCCTCCCTCCCCCCCTGTTGCTTTTCTTTTCGTATATAGCCCACTCGTCTATTATACATACACACATATATACCTACACACATATATAGATAGATATATAGATAGATACTCACACACCATCGATTTCGTTTTTGCTATGACGGTTGATGGATGTAATAACACGCCTCGACTTTCACCTGGGGAGGGATCGCCCGGACGCCGGGCACGTTTTTTTCCACTCCCACTCGTCTCACCCCCCCTCCCCTCCCCTAATAACCGCGGCGCGAAAAATTTCATTTGGAGAGCTATACGTGTGTATGACAATGCGCATGTGTATCGGCTCGGGCTCTTCCGGCCCCGACGCGACAAGATATTTATACGGCTAGCCATCCCTGGAATTTAATTAGCGTATCGATGCGCGCTTTCGAGCGAAGGTAACATACGCGGAGTTGACGCTTCCGCCAATGCCTCCGAAATTTTTGAATAATCGGAACCTTCTTTTTCCCGTTCAAATTTCGGATGTCAAAATTTTCGTGACAAAAAATATCTAAAAATTATCGTGTTGTCAAAAAGACAATAAGGTATAAATGCGATGAATGTGATATAATTGGTTAGATTACAATTTAATTAAATATATAATGTAATAAAATAAAAAATTAAAAGTATTTTTTCAATTAGATCTGTTTCTCTCAGTAAGTGCAATACGTGTATTTTGCACAGAAACATAACTATCGTATCATCTTTCGCGTTTAATTTTTATTATTTTGATTCACCGTTAACGATCGTTTGCTATTTCAGTATCGTGAAATGAACTATAAATCTTGGAGTTTTATCTGCATGTGGTTCTCCAGGAATACAATAAAAGCTTAAATTAGTATTAACATTTCTTCTAAAACTGAAGTTTCTTTACAGCAGTCTAATGCTGCAGGAGAGCAAGACAATACGATAATTTTTCAATTACTGTATTGATCTTGAAACGTTACTGAAAATGATGTCTTGTTTTGCGTCTAGTCTTGAGAGATAAGAGTTCTCACTCTTGTCTTGTCTCATATTGTCTTGAAAAATTATATAGTGTACCAGACGTTTACTTCATTACAAAGGGATAAAATATATTTGAATATCTCTTATAGTATTTTCAAATGAAGCTAAAAAATTCTTCGATTGATGACAATATCCAATTTAATTATCTTATCAACAAATAATTATTTGTTTTTTTTTTTTGTAAGAGAATTAAAATAACGAACGTGTGTATTATGAATTAAAGAAAAGTCGAATTCCTTTATTGCATTTTTAGAGTTACTAAAGGGATATACGTATATATTATAATTGAAATAAGCCACGTATCCTTTCGAGCAAAATGCGATTCAATTATATAAAAATCATGTTTCAATTTTTCAACAGAACTGATTCCTCGTTAAAATTTTTATGTGATTTAAGTCAAAATATATCGATATCAAGAAAGTATATTGCTTTGAATAAATAACAGATTATTAACCAATTACAATCAATTTCAACGCCTCGTGGCATATTAACGATAATTCGGCATTTATGAACTAAATCGCATTATTGCCGAGGAATTTTCGATAAAATTTCTGCCGAGAAATTGTCAGTTTGACACATAGTCTTACGAGAACGAGGAATAATTCTAAATAAAATATATAATATGTTCTATTTTTCGGTACGAGAAAGCTATTAGAATAAAAAGAAAGTCAGCTTTGCTAGTTGAAATTAAGGGAAAAGTATGATAAAATACTGTACCCGTGTAATTATAAGATGCAGGTTGTAAGAAAATTAAAAGGGTTAAACATTCGCACGGGATATGTGTCGGTATGGGCGTAATTGGGCTGACGTCCCTTGGAAATCACCAAATCGATATTGGACTAAACTTCAAAGCATCCTTCGTACTTTTACTTCACATTACAACAAAACATTATGAAGAAGTGAATATATACTTCGTTACCTAATTGTATGTGCAAGGCTTTTCTTTGTTTTATTATTTTGGCCTTGCAAGATATAGATGTATTAAGCTTACGCGAATGACACTTAAGTGTATAACCATACCTTTATCCGTTCAATCTTTCGTTGCAGCTTACAAGGATAGGGTGCTGTGGTATTTCTACCTTAATATTATATATTTTTGTGTGATATTATTATTCTCGTCCATTCAGCATATTTTTTTTTTTTTTTTTTTTTTTTGATACGAATCTGGCTCATGACACTTTAATCTTAATTAACGTATATATAATACTTAGATCCTTGAATAATTACACATGTTTTTGGATGCGAGACATCGACAATACTTGTCTCAACGGCGATTAAGCCAACTGTGAGATTTAAATTTCCAAGACATATGTGAGAAATAATTTTTTTAATTTTGAGAATAATCAGTTAAAATGATTAGCTAATAAACCAATACCTAGACTTGCGATTCGCGTGCGATGCTTTTTAAAATTATTGAGAATTTATAATATGAGGAAAATTAGGTATTGTATTATAGTATTAGGTCGATTATTGGCTTGATTTTTAAGACAAAACAAGGCATTGCCGAAAGTATTCTTGGCTTAACGTACAGGCACGCAAGCAATTAACCTTAGCGATACCCGCGCTATGATTTGATGAAAATTACACGATACACTTGAGGCCCGCCCAGCCCCGCCGACGTCGCGCGTCCACGACGAAAAGAGAGGTTCTATGGGAGGGAAAACTTTTCCGCCCGCGCGACGCGCGTACATATCGGCCGTGCGCCAGTGCGGGGATTTCCTCGTCGGCGCCGTTTATTGCGCTTCTGTCCTGCCATGTCCGTGACCATCGCGTGGCGGTTCTGTCTCTCTTTCCCGTACGGACGTTAGGAAAACAGAAAAAAAAGGGGGCAAAGGACCTCCTTCGTCCCTCCGCCTTCCGAAGAAAAGAGAGCGCGGTTCGTCGCGATCCAATATAGAGGTCGCGATGGGTCCACGAGCGGCCGTACCTGTCCAGCGTGCCACCGCCCATTTCTCCATTCAACTCCTCTGCGCTCGACCGCCAATCGGCGCTTGTGCGCCATCATCTCGGCAACCTCGGACCAAGGCGCTCCGCCGCCCCCGGGGCACCGGTGCACCGAGGTCCAGATTTCTCCTCTTCTCCCGTAGTCGCAGCGCTCCACTGTACCCCCCGGGCACTGATCCGTCGTCCGCTACATTTTCCGTTTCGTCCGCCGATAATCGCTCTTTTCCTCTCCCTCTGACTCTCTCTCTCTCTCTCTCTCTCTCTCTCTCTTCGGGCTACCTTCCTGCGTCACCCTTCTCGCTGTCCCTGCACTGCATACCCTCGTGAGGAAAAAAAAAAGAAATACTTAACTAAACTCGAGCATGCATAACCGGGCAGCGTGCGATATCATGGAAATTATTGTGTGAAACGATTATTTTTTCCCCCTACGCTCTGCTTCCACGTCCTATAACGGCGTCATATTTTTTTCACTCTTTACTCTACCATAACACTTTCTATGCACTATTTTTTTTTTTTTTTTAACAAATTTTTTGAAAGAACTACGAAATGTTACTCATTGTATACCCATAGTGGCCGTAATTGTTATAGTTCTGTAATTCGCCGCTAGGGAGTCATTGTACCTCCTCCTGACCTCCCTGCGGAGCTTTTTCAAATTTTTCGAGCGACCATCGTTGTGGTGCGCGGTAAATAGATACATCATGAATACATAGGACCAAATGTTAAGTTCTCGTTAACTATTGTGAGAAATAATTTGAAATTATAGGAAAACCTTATATATTAGTAATTAAAACTCTGGCTGATGTAGATACTATAATTTTCAATAATTCCCAAGAAAGGCATAACCATAGCAGCAGCTTTAATTTTTATGAACGGGCAATCGCAAGAAAAGCAAAGGACCAATTCAAAAGAGCTGAAGCTGATTATTTTATTTTATATGTTATCTATACTAAATTGAAGAAGTCGAGCGGAATTGTTTTTTGAAAAAGCATTTTTATTTCTCATCGAAATCCATAAAATTTATTTTTTCTCTACACGTTTCAAGGAGAGAAAAATATATCGATTAATTTCGCTATAGTTTATATATATACATATAAATAATCCCAGCATGCAACGTTACATTTCAGATGCGTCCACATGTGTCAGACTTTTTACAATATTATCGTTATCGGATCCCCAGCCGTGACTGAGATTATCAAAATATTGATCTTGACTGATTAGTCGTTATATGAATTTCTGTGTGATTAATCCTGGTTATTTTTCATTGAAAATTTCATGGATAGACGACGATGTTACGTTAGACATCGTGATTATTCGTTTTATAAATATTGCATAAAGTTTGCCTATATAGTGTGCATGCGTGTTCATTTTTTAATAATAGAAAAAAATATCCGCCGAAGTGCACCATCGATGAAAGAATTTCTGGAGAAAGTGAAATTTTCAAGGATTGTTTGGAAAACAAGCATATAGTCCATCGAATATTCTGGAATTAATAGGAGAAATAGTCGTTAGCGACTTGTGCGCGATTTTTTGAAATTTAAAAAAAGCTCCAATATCGCATACGACTAAAAGTCATTATAGATTATAGAAGGTATGTTATTAACAATATATAAAATAGACTCATTCGCTTGCAAACACAAGAAATTATCAAAATGGTAGAATTTTGGAAACATATCTTATGTTTTTAGAAAATAGATAATTTTTATACGATTGAGAAACTACATACAAGGTCGCGGTACAGAAAGAAACAAATAACGAGCACGCCGAGAAAATCGTAGACGATTAATATCCATATGAATTACAAAACTCGATCTGCGCACGGGTAATTAGGCGAAGGGAACTGTCGCGCGGTAAGAAAAAGAGACATTACGAATCTCGGCGATAACGGCGGTGCCGCGAAGTTGCTTTTAATTTTCACCGCCCGCGGTCGCGAGCTCGTAAGAGCGCATCCGAAATATAAAGCGCCTCCCGCTTATCTCGATCCCGCTCGTGTATAATCGCCCCCATCGCACCCCCCCCCCTCCCCCGCCATTCGCCGCGACAACGAGGAGGCGCGGCGCGCACGCGCACCCGGGTGGCCCGAGAGCGTTACACGTGCGCGCGCACACCCGCGCACACCCAGACAAATCGCGTAAATAATCAAAAGGGAAGCCGTCGAGCGCAAGCGCGCTAGGTGCGTTATTTTTCTCTTTATCGTCGCGCTCACGAGGGGTGTGGGGGGGGGGGAGAGGCCCCACCGCGGAAGCTCGCTATCGCGCGATCCAAGGAGTCTGGCGGAGATAAGAACGGCGCGGTGTAACGCGCGGGGATCCGATAATATGCCGCGCGAGACGAATGCCCGCCGGGGGATCCCCCCCCTCCTCCCGAACGCAGCACGTGCGGTGTCTGGAAGGTCTGACGATGGTTCGGCTAAAAAAAAAGAAAGAGAGAGAGAGAGAAAGAAAAATGTTTGGCGCGCAGTGACGAGGATTAATCGGATGTCGGGTAAGGTAGAACGTATGGGTGTATAACGGAGATTGGCCGCCGGAACGACGGCCGATCATAATGGGTTGTCGAAGTGAATTTTTACCGATCGAGCAAAAACGTACTCTTATATATATATAATTTTTATTATCTATTTTATATTGCTAGAAAGGTTCCAAGAGATTCATCAAACGATGTAAAATTAGAACGTTTTCAAAACTTGATTCATTATTTTTGATTACGAAACTATTGATTATGAAGCATGTGACCAGCCAACTTGAAAAAAGAGTATGATGCATGATTATATAACATGAAATTTTCAATAATAATTGATACGTTTCAAGGCAAAACGTTTTTTGTTTTTCTCAATCGAACAAAAATTGACTTTGACAGCCCCTTAAGGGGATCAGTGAGTAGAATGGCTGAAATTTTAACTGATATGATGGATATGATCAAATCATCTATCTTTGTCTATATGTGTCCCTGGATGTCCAACATCTCGAGCCGAATTTCACAATATACAATCGGAATTGTCACTATTTTTAAAACTAATGACTGTTTATCATCAGAGTAAGCTGGCCAAACAACTTTTTTTATCATGGTAGTGTACGTAGTAACTGTTATATTATGAAAAATCGACGTCAAAATTTTGTCATGTTACACACTATGGCAGTTAGATTTTACTCCGATTATTAGATTCCTTTAAAAAGAATGCTATGCGTTGGTTGTATTGTTTTCTGTCCATTCTCGTGTCCGCATCTGGAATTTGAAGAGACGAATTTAGGATAATTTCCGGATACAAAGGCATATAAATATATATATATATTCGAAGGTCATAATGAAAATGACGGAAGCTTTGTAATCAGCGCGCATATTTTCATCACGAGCGATTAAATATTGACTCTTTCGGAGACATTGTGAAATTTATATATATATATATATATATATATATATATATATATATATATATATATATATATATGCGTACGTAATTGGCCGTTATCGTTAGAGGTAGCATATATTTGTGAATAATGTACTTGAAAAACGTTGATTACTATATTTATGGAGTCAAATTTCAAGAGCACTTTTACTCTGTACAATTATATAATACATGACGCAATTCTGATACACACACATATATATATATATATATATATATATATATATATATATAACTTTTATTTTATATACGTTTTGCTCCATGTAATTTTGAGTTGTTCTGGTCATGAAAGAGTACAATTTATTTCAACCCCATCAAGCTATACTATAACTTAATGATTATTTTTAAGTATATTACCTACTTCCAACTGGTGTGAATTTGAAATTGCATATTTTACAAAGTATAATTAATACTTCTTGTTACGCGTCAAAAATTATAGACAATTACGATTAGTTTTACCTTATCTTACATTTTATAAGCTAATCTTATGAAAATAGTACATGTTGTGATTAAAGACTGCTGTAATTATATTTTAGAATTATACTATTTCGTGAATGTATTTTTAATATTTTTAATTAATCGATACAGATATTAATTTATAAAAGTAAGAGATGCATTAAAAATGATTATCGATTTGAATTCCCATACACAGGGTGTAATTGAATAATTATTGGGTAAAATTATTGTAAGTACTGTTTTTACGAATTTATAATGATTTATTTCAAAATAGAAAAAGATAAATACAAGTTACGAGTAGAACCTGGGCGACGTAGTTGTTCTGCTAAAGGTTCTCGAGAGATTAAAGAAAGTTCACTCCAACGCAGTGCAGCATAATATTCAGGTATATATCACAGGTATATATATATATATATATATATATATATATATATATATATGCACATATAGCTAAATAAACAACATTCGAAAAACCAATGTATAATAATACTATAGAAACAGCATGATTCACGCAGAAAAGAATAGATGGACGAATTATTCAATATCGAATTATACACATCTGGCAATAGAAAAATAAATCAAAATAATATATTTAACAATAACTTTCCGCAACGCATTATTGGAGAAGATAGTTGATACAAAAATTCGAATTTGATCCGCGTAATTAACTGGTAAACTTAAATATGATCCTAAGATCATATGAAGATTAATTAAGTTATTTATTTAAGAACTTCTATTGTTGTTATTATATTTACACATATTGTATCCAAAAACACCTTAAAACCCGAATAATAAAAGTAAAATTGACCTTCGCAAGACTTTAGGAGACCAAATGAATTCCATATATGTTAAACTACCTAAATGTCAAATTTTCCGCTTCTTGAAAATTTGGAAACACAAATCCGGATTCCTAGTTTCTGTACATCCTAAAAACTCGAAATTGACCTTAAAACAACAATAGTATCTAAGATAATATGGTCGATTAATTTCATTGAACATTTTCTGGGAACCATTTTCTCAGATAATACGACTTTGGAATGTTATTTAGAGGAATCGTTAATGTTGCTACGGCTGCTATTAAGGATAAGAATCGATAAAAGACACAGGTAGTGATCAAAGTAACTAGTAAGGAAAACAATACGCTAAAGCTACTATATTGCAGAACATCTAGTTCTCACTATTTTCGCTATGTCTGCAGGAATATACGTGGACTTGCGGGAGGATAGAACAGGCTCATTCACGATAATCGAAGAACCAATGACTAAGTCACAGCAAAGACTGTCTCGGTTGACGCGTTGAGCGGTTGGCGATCCTTTTACAGTGTTATCCCTTCTATTTTCCAAGTTTTCAATCAATTCCGTCTTATGTTTATTCTCGTGAACACTCATGCGCAGGCTATTCTGGATCAAGTTCAATGAATATAAGGATTTGCAAACCGAGGCTATCGGCCTAAAATTGGGATTCGAGGATTTTTCTCTAAATCTGGGCATTTCCAATGGCGTTGCAAACTGTAGAACTCGTACTTAGACCAATACCAGTTTCCATTTAAAAATCATTGTTCGATTACATTTATTTCCGTAACTCATTTAATAAATATAATACAATAAGTTCTTTTTAGCAGATTTGGAAAGATGTTTGAAATTAATGGAAATTAACAAGAAGTAAAAATGAATATTATCTGAAACCTACGAAAAACGAGAAATAAAAAAAGAGCTAATGGAGAGACAGCGAAGAAATTCTGGAAAGATAGAGGACTAATAACAGAGAATCCACTCATGAATTAGAACAGTTACAGAGGTAAGAGTAGAAAAATTCTACTTTTCAACTATAAGTTATGCAGATGATATCGTATTTTTAGAAAATAGCAACGAAGACCCATATAATGTGTAAAAATATTTTTTAAAAAATTGGAAATAAACCTGCAAAATCGAATATTGTTAGTATTAAAAAAGAATAATAAAAAAACAGGATATGTAAAATGGGCCACACAATATATAGAAGAAGTAAACGAAATAAAATATTTGAGATTTATACTACAAAAGTGGAAACACGGTGAATTTATTTATTTAGGAACAAAACACAAAATCGGAAATAGCTACGTAGTGCGCATGGAGCATAGAAAAGCACAGATTTAAGAATTCATCTGTTATAACAAGAGTAATTGGAGGTTTACTACAGATCAGAAACAATCAGATCAAATACTATAGTAAAAAATGTTGAACGAAAATATAAAATTAATAGAAATTACACAAAAAAGGAACATGAAAAATTCAGCAGAGAAAGTTTTGAGTCAAAATCAATATAGGAAATGAAGAAAGAGGAAGAGAAAGAGAAAGAGAAAGAGAAAGTAAATAATCAACAGATAACAGAAGTGTATTAGAAAAAATCTTAGAAATAGAAAAAGAAAAGAGAGGGGGTAAAATTGTATTTACAAAAGTTGCAGAAGATTGTATATTACTAACCGCATTGAGATTGGGAATCAATGAAAATCAATACTGACTGAAAAAGGAAGCTTTTGGAGAATATGCAAAAATGAAACAGTAAACTTTATATCATAGATAGCTGGGTAAAAGAAGTCCTAAACCGTAATTATTATGGCTTATTTTTACGGTAAGGAATAATAACAAAACAATAATAATTAATATATAACAATAAGTTTTTACGAATGATTTCATGATTAAAAAATTATTTCTCAAAACTCACTAACTGCTTTTAAATGTCCTTTTAAATTTTGATTCTAAATCTAATTTTTTTTTTCTTGTAAATAATTGTCCGTCGCGCTAATCTCAAAATCACAGCTTCGACACAATTTCGAGGCTGTCGTAGTGAAATAGTCAAATACTAGTGTCGAAATGAATTTTTATCTGTTTCGATTTGCCCCACGAGCGAAGCGACGGGGTAAACTATCTCACCAGGTAAATAATCGACTTCCACAATTTTTTTTAAAATGTAAGATTTCTTAGCCGCGTGTCTTACGTGTGCCGAGCTGCTATTTGAAGCACACTAGTGAAGATTGGGTGCAAAACAAAGGTATCCGCCTCGTTTGGCTCGGGAGGTAGTTTTCGTGGCTTGTATTCGTCGAGGAGGGGAAGGTTTCCGATACTGTATTAACCTAACGCTACTGAATTTTCTGCAAACCGTCAAAAACAAAAAAAAAAAAAAATAAAAAATAAACAAAGTTCGATGTACGTGTATGAAGGAGCGGGTGACCACTACGCCGATAATCCAAACCGAATCCGTGCAATAATAACCTGCCTAGCACACTTTGTGACTCGAAATGTACCATTCATCACTTCCAATTCATCCATCCATTCAATCCACAATGCCAGAAATTTATATTGATTACTCAAATTTACTGGGTTTTAATTCAACCGGTAATTCCTCAGCTTCGCAAACGTTCAATTTTTAGAGGAAATGCTTCTCATCATCTAAAACGTTTTTTTTATTCTTCTTATATATTCTTAAAAGTATTATTAAAAGTATTATTAAAAAATATCAAATTATATGTATGTTATATATTAGATATATATATATATATATATATATATATATATATATATATATATACAATAATTAATCTTAAATATTTAAAAAGGAAACATGAATTTGAAATTATCTAAAATTTTTTAAATTACGTGATAGGACATGCTTTTAGTGGTGTCGAATATATACTGTAGAAACAGCGTATTCCTGTTTATCTCTTCTATACAATTTTCAATAAATTTAATTCATTTGCTTTCTATTTCACAATACTATACATTTACAATTATTACTCTGTGTGCGCGTGCGCGCGCGTGTGTGTGTAACTTTTTCACACTCTATCCTCGTTCCAGAAATACATGTTTACCCCTTAAAATATTATATGCAAATCATCAAAATTTATCTTCTAAAAAAAACAAAAAAAAAAACAAAAAAATATAGGGAAACAGAAATAAAAGCAAAACGGCATCAGTAACGTGCGCATGTACTTTAGAAGAGACATAGAACACACATATTATACTCACTATAACGCGTAGTTCTTTCCGCAGCCTGGTGATAAGTCTGCTGGCTTAACAATGCACGCAGTGTGTCTATATATATATATATATATATATATATATATATATATATATATATGTATGTATGTATGTATGTATGTATGTATGTATGTATGTATGTATGTATGTATGTATGCATGTATATCAGAGAGGAGAGCGGACCTTGCACCCCGCCCCGTTGTCCCGAGCTTCTCTCTCTCTCTCTCTCTCTCTCTCACACACACACACACACACACACACACACACACACACCTTCTCTTTCTCTCTCGCATAAACGCGTTAGAATGCGGCGAGAAGTCGCTGCGGGAATAATAAATGGCAGGGGGAGAAGATGAGGCGGGCAGCAACAATAGAGTCTATTGAATGTGGGTGGGCCCCACGGGGAGGGACGGGAGGACGGGGAGGGTGAGTAAGTACGACGAAACGAGGAAGAGCTTTATAGAAGGCTCGTCACCAAGTGTGCGCACAGAGACACCACACACGCTCGCACACATGCACATACTGATGATGATGATGATGATGACGACGATGAACTCCAAAACAAGTCAGATCGGTGAATTTTTAATAACACGAAGTGAGAAGAGATAAATTGCGAATAGAGGCGCAAAAGTATCGAAACAATGCCACGTGTTAAACCGCATGGGTGTTTCCAATTTTTTTCTTCAAAATTTCACGATCTCGTGCACGAAGAACATTGTCCCAGCCTCCGTTTCACGCACGCAACCCCGCGCACTCCGCACTCCTACTCGACGTATATGTACATAGCCGCGCGGTTCAGAGATAATATCGTCTTCTAACCCCCCCCCTCCCCACGCTCTTTCTTCCATCGCCTTACTTTGCATCATTAAGTAGGGACTCCTTGCGCGAATGACTATAATCGCGCGAGTCCAGTTCTGCTCCATTCGGCGAACTCTCAGATGATTTTAATCGTACACACACACACACACACACACACACACACACACACACACACACACATATATATATATATATAATACAATAATGATTTCTTAGATCTCTGATGCGGATTCCGTAAAAATAATAATTGATCTAATTAACCACATACGCGAGAAATCGGCCAACGTGCTTATCACCATTAAACGGATTCTGCTTAAATTTTAAAGTTCGTTTGAGCTCTGTGTAGAAAAGCTATAGATAAACGAGTAAGGATGCTAAGACTACTGTAACGGATTGTTTCTTCATACGCGCCGAATACAAATTGATTGTTTAATAAAATTATATCGTCATTTCTACAGATTTATACAAGTTAATTTTTTGATTTTATAGAAGTTAATTTTCATACAAGTTAATTATATGCGTCTCCCAAATAAGATATATAAATATTATATTCGCGTGTTATCATTCAAAAAATAGGTTGTTATGTTTCGTTTATATTTTCGTCGATATGTTTCGTTTGTATTGCGTTCTGATTGCGTTAAATTCATAAAGCTCCGTGTATCAAATAACCAACCTGTAAAGAAAAATTGTAAGGTGAAAATGCAAGGAAAGAAACTTTCGTGAATATTTCGATTATATATATGGTAAAAAAAGGAAAAAAGGGTAGTTCTGCCTCTCGCCGTTACCAACTCGCGTGTACGGAGGCCTACGTACACGTGCAGCCAAATGTATTGAAAACACAGTGGTTTTCCGATGGCACAATGTACTCTCTAGGTAGTCTAACTTCCGCGTTTGAGTCGTAAGGTGTGCGCGGGGACCCCCCCCCCCCCCGATAATGCTTGGCAGCGAGTAGTAACGTGCGCGAGAGGTTCAGAGAGCCACGAGAAAAAACAAAGAGGGGGAGGGAACTGGATAAATTTGACTCAGAACCGCATGTTTCCCGCCTTGCCTTTTCGCCACTGCGAAGAATAAAAAGAGAACGTTGTCCGCGAAAGAGAGCGCGCGCTATTCGCCTTTGCGCGGAATAGGGAAACTTCCCGCCTCGTCTTCGTCAAAGTAGACCTGCCGAGCGCGGCTTCGATAGTGCGCGCGACAATGGCTACATACGATAGGGCCAAAAACTTGGCTGCTCTGTCCGAGGCGGGGGAATAGAGCGCGGTTTCGATAATGCGCGCGTCAGCGGCCGCGTATGATAGGGCCGAAACTTTACCGCGCTGTAGCGGCGAGCAAGAAGAGCGCGATCGCAAAATGCGATCGCGCTAATGTTTCTGTGATTCGACCGAAAATTTCACCGCTCCTCCCCGACTCTGTAGCGACGGGGGGAGAGAGTGCGGGCTTTAAAAGGCCGAGCGGCGAGCAGCGGCCGGGACATTTTTTTTCTGTTACTGTTGCGAGACACCGTACGAGTAATAAAATTAATAAAACATATATAAATCATTTTTTCGAGAACCTACTCCTCTTCCCAATATTTCCACCACAACTACCGATCTCGATTGACTGCATCAGAAACTTGTCACAAGTTCTAAATGTCTCGAACTGCGCAGACGATATAAATACGAAGTGTTTATTTGCAGTATAAAATTCATCATATATATATATATATATATATATATATATATATATATATATATATATATATAAAAGGTTTATCTTGTAAAATGTATATTTATTCCGCATATCTATACTTCTTCTCACACCTAACCTTTCGCATAGAATATTTAAGATACTATATGGAAGCCTTTAATTAATTAATTTTTTAATACGTTTTTTAAATCGATGAAATGATTGCCTTTACAAAATAGTTTGGAAGTCTACGTGTATCCAAAATTCGCCCATCCTTTTTATTCTACAATCGTGGGTCAAAAGAGCGATTTTATATATAATAATATTCGTGGTGACTGCTCCGACTATAAACGAACAAAGATAAATATCCATTTTGCGAATAATATAAAGAATGGAGTATTTATAATTTTTCTATCTAGTTTAATTAACATCGTTCGAAATATCTCATTTATATAGACTATACAGTAATACATAGTTTATAATGAAATTATAGAGTTAGAAATGAAAAATTGTAAAATTAAAATAAATAAAGAATTATAAATAAAATTAATTAATGAATCTTGAAAATTATGTAAAACTTATTATTTTCGTTGCTGTTGTCCTTGTTGTTGTTATTATTATTATTAGGATTATTCTTATTATTATCTCTATATGTATATATGTAAAAGTAGAAATTTTTTACATTGTAATTGTATAACATAATAATTTGTTGAATGTAAAATTGATTGGGAAAATAGCAAATACCTCCAGTTATGAAAGAGATTTCGTAGTACATAATCACCTTAGTTATTTTATAATTATTACCCGTGCTTTTTTAGACAGCTGATGCCAAGTGATCGTTCAAAAAAAAAATTAATTTAATACCAATAAAATCCTCGCTACTTCGCTACAAGAAGCAATGTACAATAATAATTCAATAGGCAAGAAATGGCAATTTGATTTAATTCATATATATATATATATATATATATATATATATATATATATATATATATGTATGTAAATATAAATACAAATGTAATTGAAAACGTTATGAAGACTGGCACGTGATTGAAGGATTCGAATTCATAGAACGTATGCGCTCTATGTACATCGACATAATTGCATAAGAAGTCGTTAATTAAAGCCCGAAAAAATTGCAGAATACAGCAGCTCATGATAAAATGGCTTTTTAGGCCGATATAATAAAAATCTTCGATCCTACATTATAAATTTCAGCTGCAATTTCACGATGCCTGTATTAACGATGTTTCCGCTGATTTTTAAGTGATTAATTTCCGAACCTATCGTTGTAAACAACATTATAACGGGCAAATCCAAGGTAATTTTGACATTTTACGCGTTCACATATATCGAGCACAATCGAAAAGAAATATCACCGTTCTTTACCATCAGAACAACTGCAGAAAGGATAATCAAATCTCCTGACCGAAGCGGATCAATGCATCAAGGAGTCTATTGTAGAACTATGGAATCGATATCGATTTTTATTTATTTTCATTTAGATTTTAAAATTCATTTGTAAATTAGGAACCACGAATGTAATATTGCAATGATTTTTTTTTCATGGCAGACTTGAATTAATCTTCTATGAGATAATTCTAAAATAGCCGAATAAAGAGATCGTGAAACAGAGATAAAATTTATTACTATATATATATTTGTTTTTATTTAAAATCGAAATTAATTTGAAATATTACGATTAATTATAAATAAAGAATGATCCTCTTTATAATAACTGTTATGGACTTTAATTTGTGTACCAAGAAATTTTTTTATCACGCGTATAAATACATAAAAAAATTATCATAAAAAAAATTACAATTATATTTAAATTAAAAATAAAGAATGTCTTGTTCTCAGTGCATTCTTTGAAGATAATTAGTGGTACATTCAGAATTCAACGTAAATTATATTCAGCTATACGCGCGTTACCGAAATGGCGCTATTAATTTTTAAGATAATCGAATAGCGCAACCAAGAGTTATGAAGATTTAAAACAAAAAGATATTTAAAGCTGGCAATTCTATATTTTATCCTTTTTCTTCATAACTTTCTAGAATCGTCAATATTAAAATATTCCTCTTAACTATGAATATAATAATTTCTAAGCTGAATTTGGCAAAGGTCATTAATATAAAAATGACTTTAATGAGGTTGTAACTACCTATAGTGACGCCATATCTCGATACACGTCGTATTACCCACCATCGTACCTACCTACAGGTTGACAAAAATTAACGAAGCCCCTCGTCAATTTTTCGGAAACCGATTGTCGCGCTAATTTTTTTTCCCCTCTCACCGTCGCTGGCGAAATAATCGTTACAGTAAGACCATACAGAAATTGCCCGCAAATACTTTCCGGAACGAGGAGAGAGTGAAATATGTACGGCGCATCTGCTCCGCGTATATATATACATATATATATATATATATATATATATATATATATATATATATGCATTATATACTTCAGAACGAGCGAGCTTCAAAGACTTAGCGGCGGCAGAAGCGGTCGGAGTTTCAACTATATAACGGCCGTCGTATACTTCACGTTAGATAAAATCGTCTTTGGCCCTATACGCCACCCCGTGGCAAATCTCTCAAAATAAGCTCTCTTCGATGCGCAAATAAAGGAGCGAAGGATGGTGGTAGAGAGGGAGAGAGAGAGAGAGAGAGAGAGGGACGGAGGGAGATAACTCTTAAGAGCACATATGCACGAAGCGAGGGCACGCAGCATCCAGTTCGTGTAGGTATGTATGTATATATATATATATATATATATATATATATATATATATATGTACGCGACTTTCCCTATCTCTATCACTTGCTATACGTGTATATATATATATATATATATATATATATATATATATATATATATATACATACCCGTTTCTCTCCTGCGTGCATGCATATAATATACAAGCCAGAAGGGGAGAGAGAAAGAGAGACAGAGACAGAGAGGGAGAAAGAAGTGCGTACAACCAAAATAAGAGAGACACGCGTGCGTGCGCGCGTGTTGTGCACCGGCGAAGAGAAGATGAAGTGAACGACGCGAGCAAGAAGAAGGAAGAATATAAAGGCCCCTCTCGACGAGTGCGCGCGCGTGTATTCGCTTCGTGGCAAACGAGGAGGAAAAAAAATAAGAAGAAGAAGCAGAAGGAGAAGGAGGAGGCAAACAAGGGAGAGAAGAGGGAGAGAGAGAGAGAGAGAGAGAGCGCGTGTGTGTGAGTGAGAGAGAGCTAAATGATGCGGCAGAGAGTTCGTTGGCATTAAGCCGCCGCGTGCATATAATGATATAAATATATTCATCCGCACTCCTCGAGAATGCTATTACTGGCCTTTTCGCGGACCCTATATATATATGTACATACCCATTGCACGGGTCTCCCTCTTTTCCTTCCTCCTTCACCCTTTCTCACCCTCCTCTCTTACTCTCTCTCTCTCTCTCTCTCTCTCTCTCTCTCTCTCTCTCTCTCTCTCTCTCTCTCTCTCTCTCTCACTGTCTCTATCTCTCTCCATTTCTCTTACTATCATTCTTTCCCTTTCTCGCTCTCTCTCTCTCTCTCTTACCCTCGCGCGGGTGCGTACTTCGCGATGACAATGGGTCAGCGAACGAGTTAAGATCCTTTGTGCGTGTGCGCGGGCGTGCTCGAGCGCCATATACACGCGCGCGCGCGTGCATCAGAATTTGCGTGCCTCGAACGTTAATGCGCGCGCGCCTTTGCCGAGGCGAGCTGGCGGTGCGATGTGGCCCGATGCGATGCACAACGTATTATACGAGCGTGGTTCTTACTCTCTCTCTCTCTCTCTCTCTCTCTCTCTCTTCTCTTTCCTCTCCCTCTTTGTCTTCATTATTTACACCGACCATACGCCGACCATACACGGACTTGTGAAAGTGTATATATGTATATAATTACACAGTCTCACCCGCTTTCGGTCACCTCTTGCTCTTCATGTTTGCCTATATATATATATATAATTAAGCATGCGCAGGCCCGTGGAGATAAACAGAGTCAGGGATCGTCAGAAGATGACCCCCCCCTTGGTGACTTTTTAGTTTATGGCCCCTTTTAGTTTAGACGCTTGTTCGTGGCGGTCTGACCTTTGTATACGGACGATGTTTTCAGTATGTGTGTGTGTGTGTGTGTGTGTTTTGAACAAATGATTTGGGTCAACGTGTCAGTTTGCCCATGCAGCAATCTCGTCAAGAAGGAAGTATGTGTAATAATAATTTAACGATAAACAAAATCGTAAATCTATACAGCAAGGTACTACATGTCGAAGGGAAGGATCAAAAATCATATTTTATCGCTATATATGTATATACACACACATCGGATATTGAAAGAGTATGATCAAAAAAAGGGCGACCTGATGCTACAAGAAAAAGCTTTCATTGACAGGTAACAATTTTTAGCATTCGAGCAAAGAAACAAAATTTAGAAGAAGCAAAGAAGTTTGCTGCTGCTATGATATTTTGCTTATTTCCATATATATCGAGGAATTTTTCCATATTAATCTCTTTATGATCATCATTATATAAATATTGATTGAGCTAGTGTTCAATTCAATTGCCATTATACCGATTTCATGATAATTTTTGCTACATTTGTTTTATTTTCGTGCATACACTTATTGGAACGTTTTCAAATTTTTATTCCCTGGACAACAAATTCGTTCCTTTGCTCGTCATAGAAATTCGCTTAAAACTACCCCGTCCATTCAGCACTCGCTCGTGGTTCTGCTTGTTGTGCGGCCATAAAACATCTGCCTGAACCCAGTGGAAGAAATGCCCATTAGTATAATCGGCTCCGGGGTGGTCGATGTACTGAAACTTCTCGAATGAGATACCCGTGTCGAGTTTCATAGGCTCACGAGTACCGAATTCGTCAATCGCAAACTGAAACATCCAAATAGTCAGCTATCGTATTGAGCTTATAATTTCTTTACATTTGGAAGTTTAGAATTGGTCAAAAAGCATTGTCAGTTTTATTTTTGAAACTTATACTTTCTAGACTTCGGTAGTTTATTTCTTTCAAACACATTTTCATCTTTAGAAATACGATATCTATATATAGAAAATCTAGATTATGAAAAAATGCAAATCCCCCCTCTCCCCAATTTTATGAAAATTACTTACAATTCATTAACTTTATAAGTAAAGTAAAAAATAAAAAATAGAACAATTCGCCGTCTGACCATATAGCTAGTATAAAAAGAGCCAATTTCGAAATTTCCTTTCTTTTACAATATTAAGCAGTAACATATTTACATTATAATAGAGAATCTGCGGTGGAACTCTGTATGGAACTTAATTCTCGTACCTCCCCTCTCTCCTTTGCATACTCTTCGTATGCGAAACGTAACAAGACTATACATCATTCCCAATGCTGTTTCCTTTACATTATATGCTTGTACATAGATAACGTAATTATGCAGATGGTACCGATATAGGGCGTAGATAATTTTATCACGATTAAAAGGCTCTAGGCAGCTCTAAGGCTCTCGATAGTCTAGCAAAATACATGGTTGTACAATGAGCATGATCTAGACTGCAGCTACATATATGAAGATATAATTAATTACGAGAAGTAAAAACTCCCAATGTTATCATTGAATACAGGTAGAAAAAATTCAACAAAGTCTCTTTCCCAGAAATCAGAGCTTAATTTTCCAAAGGATTTTGTTACACTGAATCCAAATCCGACATCAGAATCGTTGTATCGCGTCAGGATTTTGACATAATCAGACCTGAAATCGCAAAAAAACGGGGCGTTTAACCATTTTCGAGATTATTTGATCCTTCAGATATTATGTCGAATAATATACAAAAAGTTTCTTGAAGTACAAGTCTTGAATTTTCAAATGCTGTCCAATTCTGCTCAAATAGTTTTTTCTACCTAAATATTGCATTTCGAAATTTTCATCATTAGGGATTTTGCTTCATTCTGCTTTAAATGGGAAATTGTGAAAGAAAATAATTAAATGTAATCCATGGGTTTTTGGACTCATTGTCTTTAATTTATTATAATATAATCTACAAGGCGGGAATGAAAATATACAGTCTCAAAATTTTCACATTATCCTTTCAAATCAAGCAAAATGTGCCTAAGCCGGCATAAATTAAAGTAAACCTTTCACCAAATAATAAGCCTTTAAACTAACTAAATCTTGTCCACCATGACCTTTTTTAGATGCCAGTTAAGTAACAGTATTCTGCGTATGTTAATTTAAGATAGTAGTTCCGCTTTTGCTCGATAACCGGTGACCCGTTTTTTTATTTCCCGCAATCTCAATAGCAGTTTAGCTCAATAGTTATTTGCAATGACTGTGAATTGTTTTTCCTGCAAATTTTTTGAAAGAAAAGTAAACTCAAATTTGATGTCTGGTGTATTTCAAAATTAGGATACGTGAAAAATCCGATATCAAAAACATTTTGTGATACGTATTGGAAAGCCAAAATAAATAGATTCAAGTCATCTGTGATGAAATGGCTAAAGTTCATGATATTTTATTATGCATGATCTGAAAGCCAGAAATAATGTGCTTCTGGCACAGTGCATTGAGACAGTACTTTAGTAGGTCATTTGGCGGACTGTGCCTTCCTTATTTCTTTAAGTTTATGAATTTTTCACAATTATTTACATAGCTACAGAAAAAAAATAGCCCACAACGAACCATTATTGAGAAAAACATATTACCTGAAAAGTTATATATTGAACCAATATTGAAAGTGACTAAGAATAAGGCTAATAATAAATCGTGACGTGCATGAATTTGCTATCGATAAACCTAAAATTTCTTCTGACAAAAAAAATTCGAAACAACATTTTTTCACTTACTTTTAGATACATGTAGATAGAAGATGTACTTATAAATTCAATTAAGTAACTACTCAAATGGTTAAGTAATTACTTCTGTATTTTGAATTTTTTATGCAACTTGGGTAATTTGCCAGAAAAGAACAAGCTCTTAAAACTTTAACTCCTTTAAAAGAAAAGACAGCTCAATTCAATATCAATGATTTAATACTTTTCGACGAGTTAATATGAAATCTTATAAATATTCAAGATAATAATAAAATTATGTCCTACTTTATTTTAAATTTCATTAAAGAGAAATATTTCTTTAGCATATCCAAATATTTCGATTAATAAACGAATTTTTTGAACTACTCTCATTACTGTCGAAATTACAAAAGAAGCTTTTAAAAATTAACCTTATTCGAGCATATTTGAGATCAATAATATTTCAAGATAGATCGTCAAGTTTGTAGATTATACTGAATTAATAAAAGATTCTGTTGAAAAAAAAATACAAAAAAAATGTTATTTTGTGTAAATTATAAGAAAAATGAATTTCACTTCTTCGAGGCGATTAAGCAAAATGTGAAAATTTATAAGAAGTACGTAAGGAACATTTTATTGGAGGGATCAAAATTAAAAAGGAAATACTTGTAAATGATCTGAAAACAATAATTATTGTACGTTTCGTTCTTGATCACCAGCTGGGTTCTTCAGTAAGATGCGAGGTCGTCTAATCTTAAACGTACGATGCTTCATCAAAAACTGACGAATTTATCATATAAAGATGTATAGATTGATTGCGAGAAGAAAATATTGCGTTAAAACGGGTAATTTAATAATTATATCATTACCTTTGTATTCTAAGTTTCGCAGTTTTCGTTCAGGCATCGAACATCTAAGATTAGACCATCTGCCATCTTACCTGTCAATTTTCTTTAGATTTAATATTTCTGATATGATTTTGATAGAAATATAATCCAAACTGATATTACCAACTTTTAATATGCTATATCGACGTAGTAATTTGACACAGAAAAATTCTATAATATAAAAGTTTCAAAAACGTTTCATATGATAAAAATATTTGGTGACTTGATCGAAAAAGATTGAAATCGATAGACGATACAGATTTTTTGTACAAAAAAGTTATCCGTTATTTCCGTATGTGTGATATGGGACGGTCTCATGAAGTCTCACCGACGATCAACAACGCAAGGCCGTCAACAAGGCTCGAGCCAGTACTGTCGAACAACACGCATATACGGCTCGTCTGTAGTTAGATCTTGTTAGGTCAGCTTGGACGACTGGATTGTTAAGCGGCTCAAACGATTATGTAACTTGTTCGAACACTGTAATAAGTTCGAGCAAAAGTCCCAGTCCCGATAGTAAACGTAAACCTGATTAGAACATCCGTGCGTACGCAGTAACTTTATACACTACTATTCACATTGCGCACAGTGCGTCAAAATAATAAATTTACTTCACATACAGATTTTACTTTTTTACTATAGGCGTATCCGGACTTCCTGTACCATGGTATACAGGCTCAAGAACATTGCGCTATCCTGTATCGGCTATAAGGGCATTATTAAAGTTACTAATGAGTTCAATAACTATATATAATTTACTTTGAAAAATAGCTCAACTGGAAAAAGAAACATATTGTCTACGAATAAAAAAAAATTTTTTTTAACCTTCATCTCTACATGACTTATTTAACTTATCAAACAAAATTAATAACTAATAAACTTTTCATCAACTCTATGGTGACTTTAGTTAAATCGACCTTCTTTAAACGATTAATGATCGAAATTAATTAATATATACGCGAAAAAATCTTTTTTCCTGATACCTTACACTACTTTATCGATTTATTTTTATACCAAGTGCGCCACGCCAACTTGAACAATGCCATTGAATAATCTTCAAAATTAATAATTTGATTGAGAAAAAAATTCTGATTAACCTCCATTTAGTTTTGTTAAATGTACATATGTGGCCGAATTCTTGTACGCGCATTATTTTACGCGTCAACTTTTGCTTCCTATAAGAAGCGATGACTGGGTTATTTTTTCGAGAAAAAAAAAAATTTTATAAATATTCATAATTAATTTTTTAAGGCGCGCAAAAAGACATGGTTTTCCTTTACTTATAGAAATTGGCAATTTTCTTACAGCAGAGCGCCATTAAACAGAGTCGATTCATATTATTAACCGCTCGTCGAACTGTGTTTCGTGTGCGCGCGCGCGCACGGAGCGAGGGAGAGAGAGAGAGAGAGAGAGAGAGAGAGAGAGGAGCACAGACAATATAAGTACTTCGACGAAGGCTTATAGAGGCGCACCCAGAAAATAACACATTCGACCGGTGATCGGAAAACCTATAAAACTCCCGGACATTTTTTTCTTCAAAATGTGTAAAAGAATGGCTTTGTAATTTTGGCTACATTTATATTCTCCCTATATATATATATATATATTGGATCGTAGCTATATTTTTTCACCGCGTTTCGCCGAATGCATTGTTCGACGAAAGAAAATAATTACATCGATCTACTCTAAGAGAAGTTTAAATAAAGAGAAAAAATATTTTTCCACCGATCGTTAAACAGTTTCTCCCTTTATTGTATTGTACGAGCATTCGTATGCGCGCGCGCAACATCTATACAGTTCTAAAATCAAGTCGCTAACTTTTCCTTTCGATCGCACGATGCTTTAGACCGATGTTTATATAGCGATATTTAAACTGTACTACACATGTGCAGCAGTTAAAAAATACAAGTTTAACAAGAAGCGCAGTAGTAGTAGTAATATAATAATATATTACTACTACTATAATATATATATATTAATCTGAAGAATCTAAAAAAGCAATGGAACCATGGAACGGTAATTCGCAGATGTGTCGCATTTGTATCAGTCATCCGAGGTATTAACGTATTAATCAAACAATAAAAAAAAAGAAAGCGAACATTTAAAAAGCTATACGCACGAGGACAAAAATAGATATTTTACTATGCATATTTTACTATGTTATACTCTTTCTGGCGTACGTTTTATTTTCCTCCCTAACGTCTCTGCGATTCGCGGAAACGGGACGCGGAAGTTCTGTGTAAAAATCTATCGCTCTCTATCGGGTATTATTAGGCCCTGTTATATACGAATATATATATATATATATATATATATATATATATATATATATATATATATATATGTTAAGTACTTGTACTTATACCTGACAGACGCAATAGATGAGGAAGTTACTGGCTGGATGGGCATTGGTAATGGATTTTCTCGACATTAAAACCTTTAAGTCTTATATTCTTCGCCGCGAGTGTTAAATATATATATATATATATGACATATTACATCTCGGCGATAAGAATTTCTTATATCGAGGACGAATTAATATATTATATAGACACCGTGTAAAACTTACAGTACATACTGTGTACAAATATGAGTAAGGCCTTAATTATAAATTTTGAAATCTTTATTTATTTATAAATCTAATGCACCCCCCCCCCTTAAATAATCTCCCACGGACTGAAATGCAACTATGACAACGCTGTTTTCAATTTTTAAAAACATTTTTCATACTCGTATTCCGGAATGGCCATCAGTTCCTTCTTCGATTCGGCTTTTATTTCTTCGATCTAATCGAAACCGTGTCCACGAAGTAGTCTTTTGAGCTTGTTGAATAGCCAGAAGTCACACGGTGTAAAATCCAGCCAGTACGGCGGTTGCGGAACGATATTGGTTGAATTTTTTGGGAAATGTTTACGTAAAATCAATGCATTGCGAGCTGGTGCATTATCGTGATGCAAAAAATAAGATTTATCTTTCCATAAATCTGGACTTTCGAGACGAATAGCTTCAAGTAAACGACGCATAACACTCAAATAATAATCTTTGTTAACCGTTTGGCTGGTTGGAAGGAATTCATAATGCACCGCGCCACGCTAATCGAAGAAAACAGTGAGCATAACCTTGATTTTTGAGTGACTTTGGCGTGATTTTTTCGATCTCCGCTCTTCTTTGGCACGATATTCGCTCGATTGATCGGTTGTTTCTGAATCGTAAGCGTAAGCTCATTTCTCATATCCGGTTATTATGCGATCCATCTTGTCCTGATAGTCCGAAAGCATCCGACGTTGTTTTTTCAAAAAATCGAGTGTTTTTGGCACCAATCGAGATTTCACTCTTTTTAGGTACAACAGGTCTTTCAAAATGGTGTTGACCTGTCCACTTGAAATTCCAACAATATCAAAATCGATGATTTTGGAGAACCTATGCTTCGATTTTGTCGACGTGTAGCCCATCAGTAGATGTTCTTGATCGTCTTTGGTGTGGTTCGTTTTCAACGCATTCTCGACCTTCTTCGAACGACTTGTGCCCATCAAAAATACTTGCTCTTGCCATTGACTTCTCACCAAAGGCCTTCTGCAACATTCTGAACGTTTGGGCGGCCGATATTTCATTTCACGCAGAAAATTTAATCCTACTTCTTTGTTGAACAATTTCAGACATTAGAAAAACCGAGGAGACAACTTTTCTTGTTTCACAAAACACAAGCGTGACTGTATGACAAATGAAGATAATTGCGTGAAATAATGCAGATAACTTGAACGGTACTATCAACTTAACAATAAAAACATCTGTTCGAATTCGATAAACCCGGGAAGTTTGAATTGAAAAGTCTTACTGATATTTATATGTACATATGGAGCTTGTTATTTATGGGCATAGAGGTTGCCCGTAAAATGGAGATGCTGAGGACTGGTTTCAAGAGAGAGCTCCAAGTTATGAGGTTTTTCTATCTCTGTCGCACAATTACTGTGTTTGGTTGAAAGTGTCCAAGTGTAAAAAGTTGAAGAATTCTTTGAAACAAAACTTGTACACTTCAGCAGAATAGATAATTTTTGTTCTAAGCTATTTTTTCTCTCGACATAATACACATACTTTTGCGAGCGAAATTTACCTGACAAAAATTAACGGAAATCATAATCATCATTGTGGAAATCGACTGAATTAAATTAAAAATTAAAAAAAAAAAAGAATCCCTCAAAGTCTATAGATAGCATCAACAAAGCTCAAATCTTATCGTATTATTTATCTTAGCATTAATAGGCTACTTAAACGGCCACTCAATTAATCGTATTCTAACCGAAATATTTAAAATAATAATAATAATAATAATAATAGTAAATCTGCTTGATCTCAAGATTGGATTATATATCGATGTTAAATATAGTTTAATATATGGCACTTTAACAATTCACTTGAGTTATTGTTCTTGTACACATTATAGAATTCAAGTTCTTTGGGTTTACTGTGTTTACGCGCGTATATATATCATGTCTAATAAACCTTTATTTAACATAGCAAGATACATAAAAACAAATTATAAGCTTGAAAATTTTTTTTTAACATTCTTCAAATCGTTATTATAATATAGTAATTACATTCCACACATAACTTTTTGCTATAAATATAGGTAAGGCGCATCAAAAGATCAAATTTCCAAGCAGATGTATCGACAGATTATATTATTATTGTTTTATTATATACAGCAAAAAAAATTCAGTATTATATTTAGAGCTCGCCAAATTTACCCATCATTTCAACCAATCTCCCTGCACCAATAGACACACTCATTTACTCTTTATTTTTAAAGCACGCATATATCTTCAAAATACGCCTTTTCGCACTTTCACATGAGGATACGTGCAGGCTGCCCGGCTTATAAAATAAAGCGATTTTCCTGGTACGTGCTGTGTACGTCGGAAAGTTTGTTGTGTGCGCGAGCGCGCACCCGCAGAGAGCCGCGCATGACTCGAATTATAATGACAATCGATAAAGTACTTTACTATGGATATAATAATCCGCGTTTAAAAACGATATTTTTATCCTGACACACGCCGCGCCCGCGTTTCCACGCGGTTTTATGCGCCGCGGGGCGCGCTTTTCGAATACCTATTTCGGCCGCGTTCGAATATGCGCGCGCGCGCGCCCCGGTGGCGCCAGCTAATGGAAAAGCGAAAGAATTCCTCGGGCTCACACTTATGTATATACAGACGCGTTTGAAATACGATGTATATATATATACACGAAATATAAATGAAACATTTGTGTATGTTGCATTTGAAGCTACATTTATATATAATATATTTTATATATTATTAAAAATAATATATAGGCGAGCAATTTCTGACCCGTTCGAAATTTACCGAATCCGATCGGTGCGCCAGCATCGGAGGAGCTATATCATATGGTATTTTTCGATTTTTTTTTTTTTGCCGCTACGATTTTTATTCGTCGTGTGGTGGGCGCTAATTAAATAGTTAATCATCCGAATAAAACTCAATCGGGCCACGGTTGTAATTCTCTGTATATAACTATTATACAAATATTTCTTTTCGTTTATATATCAATATTATATATACAAATTCGTTATTTCAATTATATTTACATGCGCCAATGCTGTAACAAAATTATATGAACAACTCCGAATTTATTCTATTTAACGAAATCTTCGTATGGATCGACGAATGTATAGAGATTATTTTTTTTTTTTTAAAAATCGTGTCCCATTTGGAAAGGAAAAAATAATAATTTCGACAGCTATAGAGTTCATATACCATTCATTTCGAAGCTTTTGGTAGTACATTTTCAAGCAACCGGTCAACACTATTCCTCAGTTCTTTATTTATTTACCTATAACATATATTGCACGTACTAGATAGTCATTCTATTAAGAGATATATAAATATATATATAAATCGGAAACCGCGATTTTGCCAGAGTGACTCTCGAAAATTCGGTTAGCAGGAATCGTTTGAGTCATTATTTTTGCTAAAAAAAAAAAAAAAGAAATTTTCTCAATCTATCCGAGGTTGGAAATTCCATCTTAGCCATAAATATAACAACTATTTTACACCAAATTTAACGATTATATCCTTTTCATGTTGTATACAAAACCAAAATTACGTTTAGTCGTTTTGAGCTCGGTGGATTTTTGTTTTTTTTTTTTTTTTTTTCATTTATGTGTACAATGATTATATTGGAAATATAAACACGTCGTTACTGATTTTAGAAGAATATCTATAACTTTATACAAGCGCCGTGCTCAGTTGACTGGAGCCTCGTCAATCTTGGCAATTCTGTATGTTTTCGTTCCCAATAACGTTACAAGTCTATACCTGGATATATTGAAAATGTATATTTATTAAAACGTCGATCGATAAAATGAAAATGTATTTTTTTATAATATTTAAATGATAATGATGATGCAAAAAATGAAGTAAAACTTATAATGCAAACTAAATAGTAAGTTGAAATTTTTTATGCCATTCTTATTTTTAATTAATTAACACACATTGTGCGTATTAATTATTGATCATTCTTTTCATTTTCATCTCATTAAATATAGATGATTAGCTAGTCCCATAATTTATATATGTAGAATTTCATTTTAAAAAATAAAGAGATTACTTAATATAATATTAATGCGATATTATGGTATTTACAAAATCTATATTCTACTAAATATATGTATCAATTTAATTTAAATGCTACACGTTCTGTATTTTAATAACGAAATATATATGTATATACTATAAGCAGTAAGTACACGAATCATGTCCTATAAAAATTGATATTAACAATCAATATTGTGGAGACTCAGATGTGTGGATATGCCGAGATAAGTCTATTTTATCGTATTTCTTAGTCTATTATAAATTAATATGGATATAATACAATCAATACTTCTTTCTATAAAATATTTAAATTGAATGAGCTTCAATTAAATATGCGATCATTAAATATGACCAGATGCAAACTCACAAATAATTTAAAAAGTATATATATATATATATCCCACAGTGAACGAGCAGAGAAAAAATATTGAATTGTAGGTCAAATCGATGTCAAAAGCATGATTTTCCAAAGGTGAAAAAATATGTCATTCCATTCCATTAATTATACTAATTGATAAAAATTATAAAGATATTATATATATATATATATATATATATATATATATATATATATATATATACATACATATATGTATGTATGTACTATAATCGCGATATAATACGATATATACAGTTTATAAATTTTATAAGATGTGAAAGTAAAAATTTCAGAAAAGTTTTTTTTTTATCTAAACTATTATGAATTTTTTTAAACAACCAAATAGTTATTATCATTGTAAATCTACTTGTTTTTATCAATACTTAAAATAGTGAACAATTATGATTCCGTATGCGCAAAGAATCCTACATTTCCCTATATTTATACTTAATTATTAAATCTGTAAGCATTCGTATTTTATATAGTTATAAAAGTAACTATTAATTGTTCCTTCTTTTCCGATAACGGTACGTTTCATATTATTAAAAAAATTATACATTATCAAAAAAATGTGTCATTATATAGCAATCAATATAGAATCTTTTCGCATTTTACACTGCGCGCGCAATTCTTTAAGTATCGACCAAAAATTATCGACTGTTTGTTCAATTAATAAATATATAAGTAAAACTAGATTGATAAGTTTATTAATCGGTCTTACGATTCTTTTATCACATTTTTAAATAAATATTTTATCGATCGTACAGTAATGTTTTTAATACTTTTTATCTTTGTTAAAAAGATTATAAGACTGATAAAAATATTTATTAAAATAAAGTTAAATTTTGTGAGAATAAATATGTAATATCACATTTGGTCATAGTTTGAATGACTGTTATACGTATATGTATTTTGAAAATTATTGGACAATCGTCAATCGCCAATGTTGTGCCAGGTTGTGCCATCTCTATGTCAATTGATAAACCTTCTTTAAAATATCTATACACTGGCGCCACCTGTCGGTAACCATGCCAACAGTGGTTACCACCGCCTCACCGTTATACCTGATCGGCCGACCGTATGGTAGCGCTTCTGTAGCACCGCAGACGGCAGACCTGACAGTATATAATAATAATAAAATGAATAACGCCGCTGTACCGCTGCATTGTCGATGATATGCATCATTATCAATAAGATCTTCAATAAAGGTGTGCATTATTTATTACACGTACTATATCGTGTGTACGAAGATGACCGCGTGCACCTCGAGCATGCACACTCGCATTAGGCATATCAGGCGCTACACCCGCTTCTCTCTCTAGCCGTCACGTGTACGTATATGTGTGATGCATGTGTACACGTATGGACATGCTAGTGACCAGACCAGGTGCGTAATCTAAACGCTTTCTATTCTATACGATAGTCTATCTCGGAAAACGGCTACTGCAAGCATGGCGATGGCCTGGCGGCGCTGACACGACGGCGTCTCTCACCAGCTCTCACCTATGTGTGCGCGCCTCTTTTAGCTCTATCTCTCTCTCTCTCTCTCTCTCTCTCTTTCCCTCCCGATCGTAAACCGTATAACTCTCCTCTCCCCCCTCCTTCGACCAACCCCGTGAAAGTATATTGTTGTAACGTTTCTCTCCGTCGGCTATATACTTATTGTAGTTCCTTCTTTTTTTTTTGCGCGTAAGAGTTTGCGTGCGCAGCACGGCTCCGACGTGCAGCAGAGTGTCAAGCAGCAGAGGAAAATCGTCAGGAGTCAGGACAAGCCGTGCAATCTAGACACGCACGGAGGAGTGCGATCGAAATCTCCGCGACCACCTGAAGGAACGTCGCCGCGGACACCTTGTATTGTACCAGTGTACGTTCATTCGTCTCTTTCGTTTGCGTCCTGTTTGTGTGTGCTCCTCGCGCCGCTGCACGAAAATACAACACCATAATACATTATATATATATATATATATATATATATATATATACCTGCATTCCGCGAGAGCTCGCTCGGACACTCGCGCTGCACTCATATTATTGTATATATATATATATATATATATAGATATATACACACGCACGCAAC
>JACCIC010000019.1:250000-442500 GCA_018907035.1 Sycobia sp. Sy_11
GTTTTTCCCACTCTCCTACAGTTTCTCTGTCGTTCTCCCCTTCCTCTACATATATATACATATATATAGAACGCGCATAATATATAACGCAAGCCTAACGCGAGTGCGATGATTATATATACAGAGATACGAATATATGTATATACGCACGCGGGTGTGTACCAACTCGTGCGGTCCATTATACCATTCCTCGCGTGTGTATATATATATATATATATATATATATATATATATATTATATACACATATGTCGTATTATATCCGCCGCGCAGCGCAGCGCGGCTACTGTAGGCGCGCCAACATCACGCATCGGCTGCATCAGTAGACGATCGTGCGTCGCGCGCTCGCGACGTACCTAAGTGGCGATATTATAATATACGCGCTTGACTCGCGCATCGTCCCCGACGTATATAAAATCGTTTATAGTGACGCGCGTTCACGCCGTATAATAATTTGTGTCTCGCCGCGCGTTTACGTTATCTGTGTTAGAACTACCTGATTATTGCATACATATATACATATATATTGCAGCATGCGCGGTCTCGCGCGCCCGTTATACTTTCGATGGAGCGTTCGGGCCTAGATAAAAAAAAAAAAAGAACCCTGAAAAAAGTGCGCCTTTGTTGGCATGTCTCATATTTGAATTCGAAATATTGACTCGCTGTGACGGTCAAATTTTGAATGAAAATTCCACAGATCTCGTGAGTGGGCTTGTGCTTGGCGAGCGCAATCATCTAAATAAACATTAATATCGTATGTAAAAAAAAAGAAGCATACGTTAATTGTGCAAATAATCAGTTAATCGCGAGTGCGCGCGGTTACCGTCGCATCTGTGTGTATACACACAGACACACACACACACACACATATATATATATGAAAATGCGTCAGTTGCGCGACGGCAACAACAACAATAATAATACGCGGCCGGCGCGGGTGGCTCCGGAGGCCGTGTACAGGAGGATGATGGAGTCTGCGGAGAACTCGGCGGCGACGCCGTCGCCGACCGGTCATCAATACGTCCTCCTGCTGAGCAAGTCGCGCAGGAGCGAGCTGCTCTTCCTTAATTCCGGTTTCCTCCTGGAGATGACCCTGCGCAGGGTCTTCGGGGGTGAGTTCTCCGGTACATTATGCGTGTAGCGTCGAAAGCGGCCACTTTGAGGGTTCTCATTTCAATATATAGTGTTTTCGCACGATGTTTATATATATCATAAGGAATTATTCCCTGTCTATAAATGTGTGTATGTATATATATATATATGTATATATATAGCCATATATGTATACTCAAAAAAAAATTACAACAAATATTTGTGTAAATATTCTGAAATAAATAATTATTTTGAGTCGATATTTTTTGGATTTCAAAAATTAATTTTTATTTAATAAAAAAGAACATTTATTTCATTCTAAATATTTTTAATTGTATTAAATAAAGTGAAAATTTAAGTGAACCCATGTTACTGAAAAGAATTGCAATAAACATTTTTTTTATTAGTAGATTTATCAAATTGAATGGTTTATACAAATACACTAAATATTTCTCTGATTTAAATCTTTTGACTTTATCAAAACACATTAAGTATTTAGTATTTGAATCGATTGTTTTCAGAAATGTTTCGTTGGTTCAAATAAATGTTTGTAAAAAAACTCATTTTTGTACATTGTATAATTCAAATGAAAATAACAAGGGGATAATTACAATTTTTATGTATTAGGCAGTTATTTTCGTAATCTTAAACTATATATTAATGCGCACACTGTATGATGTCGTAATTAAGCATAATTATATTCAAATATTTGTTAGATCGTTTTATTTATATGTGTGTATATTTTTAAAACAAGGCAAATCATATTTACTTCAAATAAATAAATATTTTTTTCAAGTTTTTTTTCGAGCAGATGTATTTAATAGGAAATAAATATTTTTCTTTTTTTTATATGTAAGTAATTAAGTCTATTAATATAAACCAATAAATTTGAATTTTTCACAAATAGATTATTGAAATTAATGATATGCATACAACTCACATTGAATTCTTGAAAAAAATGAATTTATTCAATTTCATTTTCTGATTTACTCGGTTTAAATTAATTTTTAAAAAAAATTAAATAGTGTATATATTCTTTTTAAATATTCAATAGTGTACACGCACACGCGCGCACACACACACACACACACACACACACACACACACACACACACACACACACACACACACACACACACACACACACACACACACACACACACACACATACTTATTTATAATAAAAACGTTATATGTATTAAATTCATATTTGATCAATTCAGTTTAAAAAAAATGTAGAATTAACTAAAATCTTTTTGGAATGTTCCAAATATTTTTCAGTATAGGTTTCAAGCGCTCATCTTTTTCACTGTGTATTATATGTATATTATGAAATTGTGTTTAAAAATACGTTTATTATTGATGCTCTCTTTTTTTTATTAAGTAATTTTAAATTCAAACTTGATATATATATATATATATATATATATATATATATATATATATATATATATTATGCACTGACGTAAAGGAATAGAATTACGTCACATATACACGTTATATCTGTTTATATTTTTTATTTTGTTGCGGATTAATCTAACATATATGTTCCACGTAGTATTCTAATAATTTATGTGATTGAATAATTATAAATTATTAATATATATATATATATATATATATATATATATATGTATTTATTTATTATCAAGACTATAATTTTATAGTCTGCACAAGAATGTAGCTGGCAAAACAATAATATAAATAGATAATTCAAATAGTTTGTATAGAGATATTCATACAAAATACGCATATAAAGGTAAATAAATGTAATTATTGAGGTTATACATTTTAAGAAGTTTACGGTAATAAAAAGTCAAAAATAAATGAATAGTTCCATGATCTTGCCAATATGTATATGATAACGTAGGGGAATGTACAATTAAACATATTACGTTCTTTATCAGACCTCTAAGTGTCAAGGCATGCTGCGGCATACGAGGCATTCGAAGACTGAATCATAAACGTTACCAAGTATACAAAACCTCAAAACGAACAATATATTATCTATATAGATCTAAAGTGTATTTTGATCTTTGAGATGAAAAATTGTGATCATTGTATCCGAATGGAATAAGATGCTCTAGATGAAGGACAATGCGTATATCCGGGTTCCAAGAAACCAAGGTCGTAATCATATGTCACCGAGGGTGGAATTATAGTGCATTAAAAAGATTTTATATAACCATGTCTTTATTGAACTCATCTTGCGCATAATTTAATCGAACCGTTTCACAATGGCCAGAGTCTTCAAGAAAATTGAAAATTTTGCCGATAAAAATTATAGCCGAATCGTAGACTGGAATCTATACACGATCTTTGTCCCAATTATTTATGTAATAACTGGAGCGTGTCAAAATTCTCGAATTTACTCAGATTTAAGGATAGTAATACTTGATTGTGCTTTTGCTTCATAATACAATCTATTTTCATATAAACACATACGTCTGATCATTGCCAGTTTGATCGTCTGACAACTGGTTTCCATTCGACTTATTTATTTTATGTAGTAAATAAAATAAATGCCTGATTGGTGATTATACATATATGCGGCCTTACGAATATATAAATCAATTAAAATAATTTTTAGTTAACATTTAGTTAAGCAGAATAGAACAATTTTTTTTTTTTTTTAATTAATATAGAAAATTGAGCGTATATTTCTGCTTCCAGTATACAAGATCTTCCAGTATGTTGAATATAAGATATCCGATCGGAGTCGAAGTAAATAAATTCTATTAAAGAGATATGAATCATGGTCTATTTTAAATAGGAAACGGCCATGTAACAAACGTATCGGGGGAGGTTGGAAAACGCGGCGGTTCGTGTGTAAATGTCGATTATTGTTGTGTTCAGTTTTATACTGTGAACGAGCAGATTAGCCTCCCGTGGCAATTAGTAAGGGAAACGTTGTTTTGAAATTGTAAGAACGTTTTATCAGAATGTCCAGTATAATACGGTAACAATATCTCATACAGTCAAATCAATCCTTAAAAAAATTGAAAATAAAATATTCTTTTCTAATGCCATAGTTAAAATAAACATATCAATGTACTTAAAAAACTCAAGGCCAAGAAAATAATTAGAAAAGTTCAATAACAGATTAATTAAAAACTTGTACAATATTTTAGATTATATATTATTGGTGTAAAAATTCACTTTCGCTTGTGCACTGGAACAATCTTATGTATACGTACTCAGTTCTATACATTTGCAAATCCGAAAGCTCCGGCAGCATTTCGGTGGAAAAATAGAGCCGTGTATTCGTTAATGGAAAATATTGAAGTTGTATACGCCTATACATATGGTTATTGGGCGTATATATTCTCAACGATGTAATGGGAGAGAGGCAGAGAGAGAGAGAGAGAGAGAGAGAGAGAGAGAGAGAGAGAGAGAGAGAGAGAGAGAGAGAGAAGAAATTCGCAGCTCTTCATTCCGTGCTAAATTGCAGTATATAACTTTCCAAGAAAGAGGGCAAAGGGGTCCTTCGCGTCTGAAACATTCTATCAAAATGTTATATATATCTTTTCACTCGAAGATATCCGACGTTCGTAAACCTTTATAGTGTGTGTATATATATATATAAATCAATAGCTCGTGTTATCTAATCCATTTTGAACATTTTGCGAGCGCGCCTTCTGCACACACAACAGACTCGGTGTGTGCTCATACATCGAGAATTCTTCCTCTCCCCCATCTCACTCTCTTTCTCGAGCGCATACAAACGAGAATAGCATGACCGCCGAACACTCGCCGTCGGATGTCAGTTTTAAGCTCTTCTCTCGTCCCGCGCGCCTGGCCGATTATTTTCGATTTTCTCCGAATTGCACATGTCAGAGCTAACCTATCTTTATATATGCAAGTCGAAGAACAAATTCACCGTCCTATCCTATACCTTTGTGCACAGAAGCGAAGGTATGTGCGTATGCATGTCTGTCTGGGCATATGTCATTTATAGGCGCCGAAACTACTGCAGTGATAGCCTTCAAAATTTAATCATGTAGTCAATACAGGCAGCATTAGTTGATAGGATATTTCTTTTTTAACATTCGATAAAAAAAAAAAAAAAAATCCAAGACCAGGGCAGAATGGTAAAGCAGGTGGCATGAATTTGCGATATATATATATATATATATCTGAAACGAAAATTAAATTTTTTAAAATTTAATTTGTTGAATACAAATATACGGATTAAAGAATATATCTGCATCGTAAATGAAATTTTATTTTAATTAATTTTAATGTATATTATCGCCGAGACAGAATTATTAATTGTTCTCCAGCTATATTATCATAGGAAAAAATTATCTATAGGAATCGAAATCTATTTAAATAGAGTATTTTGTGCATAGATGTTATATAACTGTTATAGTATAATATTAATAGTATTCGTTTTAACCTGCAATTCTCTCAGAAAGAGGAAGAGGGATAGTGAGCGAGAGAGAGAGAGAGAGAGAGAGAGTCTATATTCTCTTTTTAATCCAGTCGGTGTTTGTTATTTTCAAAATGTTTTTCTAGAATTGAATAATGTTAAAAATGCGCAAAAAAAATCGTTAGTATGTACATTTTTCCATCGCTTACAAAAATTGCGTATATATATATATATATATATATATATATATATATATATATATATATATATATATTATTAATTAAGCAAATTGATTTTTATTATATTTGACGGTAACAGCTGTTTAGGAAAGGATATAAAAAGAATTTTTGTCATTTTTTTCGATCCAGAGATATTGAAAGCACGTCATTAATCGTACATAAAGTATTCAATGTATCGACATGACGCGCGAAGATAATTCAGCAGTTGCATATTAATAGTTTTACTTGTATATCGGCGCTTAGATCTGCGTTTGAAAAAATAGAAAAGATTATAATTCGTTTATACACCGAGGATTAACGTTTGCCATTTTTCGACCGGTGCCTCGTTTCCATCAGATATCGTCGATCTTTTTAAAAATAAAAAACTAATTTCGTAACTTTGAACAATGATGAAAGAAACGAGCGCGGCGAAATCTCTGTCCCCTTGTGACCAGCGATGTAATCCTCGGCAGGAATCAAAATTAAATAGACAACATAAACAACTTGCCTAAAAAAATTTTTTTTTTTTGACAATTACACAATCCAAATGGACTATTTTTAGCTTGAAATCTCCGTTTGAATCGCAGATGTTTCGATCCGCCCTACTCCCGCCTGCTCCCGTTACGCCATCGTTGCACGCGGAGGACGTTCTTCTCCCGCGATCAGTATTTCTCTCTCTCTCTCTCTCTCTCTCTCTCTCTCTCTCTCTCACTATATATATATATATATATATATATATATATATATATATATATATATATATATATATAGAGGTCACTATTAACTATAACGCACCGCTAACTGATTTAACGTCCGATTAGCTTTGGCGGCGAATGGGTCGACGGGGGGAGGGGGGGTTCATTAACGCGTGCACTTCTACCACCCACTTTCGTATTTTTGCATATAATGTGTCATATGCAAATGCGATTACATCTACCTATCTAATTGTCTTTCCCCCTACCATCCTCCGTTTCTTGCTCGCCCCGCCCTGGACGTATTAATACTAAATAATAAACACCCTCTCCCAGTCAGCTGTGTACTATGTGTATATATATATATATATATATATATATATATATATATATATATATATATATATATATATATATGAATGCGGCACGACGGCGAAAAACGAACCTGATATATGATAAACTAAAAAATCCTCTGTCCCGACCCCCTCCTTTCTTATTCACACGCGGCGTCCGCCCATAATTACAATTACAATTGTATTGTACAACTAATATCTTTCGACACATACATACATACATACATACATACATACATACATACATACATACATACATACATACATACATACATACATATATATATATATATATATATATATATATATATATATATATATTGGAATAATCGTTTTTCGCTCTCTCCTCTCACTCAATTGCGCGTCCACTTTATACACGCCTGTGTATCTCTGCTTTATGACCGTATCGTGATTATGTTCGCAGGCAAGGGAGCGCGACCGCAGCGTGCGAGAATGCCTGCGCAGACGGCGGAGACCGACGACATTCGAGTGAAAATCGTCTACAATGGGTGAGTCCAGCTAATTTATTTATAAAATATAAATTATGTAATCTAATTGACGGTTCACTGTCCTGCTGTTCCTCCCTCCTCCTCCCCCCACTTCCTCTGTCACACTCTCTTTGCCTCTTTCTTTCGTCTTATAGCTTTTGTATGCACATATATATATATATATATATATATATATATATATATATATATATATATATATATAAGCGCGAGTTCTCGTTTTGCGCCTCTTGTTTTATCGTGCGCCATGTATGCACGTATGCCGTTCGACCGGTATATTACGTCGTCGTACGTTGGCAGTATCGCCGCGCGACAGTAGCGTTGCGTTCTCGGCGGCGCAATTTCGCCCGTGGATCGCAAATTATTGGCCGGCTAATTGCCTGACACGGGGGGTTTTTTTTTTTCTTTCAACGCGCGATACGCCGCCGCAGTCTACATTTTATTCGCAATGTTTCAATTTGCATAATGGAGGTAATAAAATAATTCTGAGCCGTAAGAATTATTGATTTGGATCTATCATTTGTCACGTTTGAATTCGCAAAATTCTAAGAAAATCTTGAAGAAGATTTTTAGTTCGTATAAAAATCGAGAGTGGAGTAAAAGTATAATCGATCAAAAAAATTGCTCTCCCTTTCAATAATTTCTTTTAATGTATTTATTTCAATATTATAAAGATTAAGATTTTCCAATTAACAATGTCACTCTGTTTCGTAATAAAATTTTGAGATTACTGTACTCCTTGAATTAGTCGTTCCTTATTTAAAAAAAAATGAATTTTTATTATTTCTTCAATGAATTTTTAGACATTTCAAAACTACGTATATCTGAAAACTAAATTTAACTTATTTATGTTGATATAGAAACAAAATAGGAGTGAATCTTAATGCAAATATTCAGATACATACGTAAACAGTTTACTAGGTCAAAAAATAAAAATCATCGATGTACTTTATAATTTAGAATAATTGTATACAGAACGCGTTATGGTCGATCGTTCAAAAAAAAAAAAAAAAACAGTTCTTATCAAGTAGGTTAAAATAACGAGACAAACGACGACCAGTGGTTTTCGCAATAAGATGAAATGGAGAATTTCTTATAGGGTTTAAAAAACAATTTTTGCCATAAAAAATAATCACAAACCTTTATCCGACTGTAGACTATAATTTAGAAAAAAATGGCTTCAAAAAATCGGAGGCGCTTGTTGAATGCACTGATTTATAATCTTCAATTTTCTTTCACGAATAAACAATCTATGTATACTTAACAACAATTCATAATTATATGTAGAACAATCGATTAAACTTCAACCGACTTAAACATAAAACAGCACATAATCAATTTCATTCTGCACGCATAAATCTTGGTATGTAATTATTTCAACAGTGAAGAATTATTTAAATAAAGTACAACGTAATATTATATACACCAGTCAATTAAATCCTTCTCTCTCGCTTTCGGTTTCTGCAGCGAATACACTATATGTATACTATATATAGTTGATAAGTTTCGATATCGAATATCACCAGCGCACTAGCGAAACCAAAAACAAAAAATAAAACAAAAAAAAAAGAAAAAAAAATTGCACCGGGCTTATAATCGTAATCGCTCCGTTCATTCGTAGAATTTTCCACGCAATTTGAGCGTCCTAAACGCATAAGACCAGGCCGGAAGACGCTAATGAAAAAGGAGTTTCCGGCGAGGAGCCGATCTTCATTGTTTCTCTGCTTCCCTTATCGTCTGCCGCTCTACTTATAAACGGGGATCGTAAAAAAAAAAGGTCGAGTTTAAGAGTCGACACGTTTCAGAACGATAAGGGTCTCTGGCCTCTGTTATTGGCACGGATCAGAAACTGCAATGATTTATTTATTTATTTTTTAATTTTTTTATTAAGTCGAGCAAAAAAGGGACTCTTGGAATCATTAGCCATCGTTATCAATGCCTTTTGTAATTTGTAAAACAAACTTTTTATTATAGATTACAGTCAGTATGAAATTATTTTGCTTAAAAAATATATTGATCTAGCAGAAAAGAAACTTTTAATAGAGGGAGAGTGTATGATTTTTAAAGACTACTTCAAAATGTCATCCTGATTATTAAATATATATATAATATATCATCCTCTAAAAATATTTTATTATTTTCCTTCCATTGGCTAAAGTAAAATATTATTTCCTTTTTTGAAAATAATATATCGCATACCTTAAAAATATCAATGCGTCCGTAAAAGGACACGCAGATAATAATGTACCCCGAATCTGTAAAATCTTAACGTCGGCATACAGCGATTACTTTGGCGTGCCTATGAATTGCGATGAAAAACCATTGTTTCGTCCAGTCGATCGTAAATAAGAAGAATAAAATTTAAAAAAAAAAAAGAAAAAACAAGAAAAAACAAAAATAATTCAAATTGACACAGAAAAGGTGCTAACAAAAATGTCGATGCGGAAATAACGAAGGTGCGTCCTTGATGACGTCGCAGCGGGTAACTAAAAGCCCCCGGTATATAGAGGCGCAGCGTCAGCGCTTCGTTAATTAAGAGTCTCGGCGCTGCCGTCTTAATTAGCGATTAAAAAACAAGTCCGAGGGAGGATGAGAGATAGCGAGGGAAAAATGCAGGACAGTGTCCAGCTGTAAAGCCTGTCGATAAAATCCTGCTTCCACAAGCATCTTGCATTTATCTCTCTCTCTCTCTCTCTCCCTCCCTCCCTCCCTCCCTCTCTCACTGTCTCTTCCACTTCGCATACACCTAATTCTTTTCTGTCTCTTTCAACAGGGAGGTCCAGATCACGTACATCACAGCCGGCATCAGCGTCGACAAGCTCCGCGAGGAGATGCGGACGATCTGCGGCTTCGGCACCCAGGGCCCCGCCCCGGATCAGTTCACCATGAAGTGGGTCGACGACGAGGGCGACCCCTGCCGCATCGCCTCGCAGAAGGAGCTCGACGAGGCCCTCAGGCTGTACGACCTGGAGAAGGACACCGAGATCACCATTCACGGTGAGTCACAATGATAATTCCATCTCTGCCGCGTATATGAGTATGGTATATGATTATGAGCTTTGACGTGTGTATATTGTAAATCTGTATATATATATATATATATATATATATATATATATATATATATATAATTGATATATATATATAAGAATTAGTGTATAATTAACACGTAATGTTACAAGCATTTTAATTTTATAATTGATCTCGAGAGAATCTCATGTGTTTTCTGTCGAAGAAACTGCGCGAATGTCGGAGTAAAACCTGATCGTCACGACGCCGCGTGACGTGACAAAAAATTTTTTAATTTACAACGAAAAGAGATTACTTAGCGAGCTTCCGTCACGGTGATCAACTCTAATTTATATGATGATAGTGAAAATACCGGAAAATATAATCAGATTATGGTGGACTTGCTATTGTCCACAGTGACATAAAGTTCGCTGAACATAAATTTTTCAGCATTGAAGTGCAGAAATATTGTTAGATTGCGAAAAATCCTCGTCAAATCTTAGATCATGTTATGCGGTGCTAGGTGGGTCGGATTCTACTGCGCGAGATTTCAACGATTGAAAAATAGCCCGATCGTACGAAGACTAAGTAACAATGCAGTCGAGGCTTGAGAGATGTTTCTACTATCCATTGTTGGAGTTATAGTTGAAAATCAATACATAATAAAATCTTTTCATGTTATAACTATAAAAATATCAATAATGCGTTTTCTATAAAGATGATTGTAGTCTCGATAACAAGTTTTTTAAAGCAACAACTTTTTAACATTCTATCATAATTGAAAAGTGAGGTTTAATTCAAACAAAGCTTAATTTCTTAATGTACCGAGTTGACAAACTAATGTATACTGGGGAAACATCTCAGAAACTTAAGAGAGAAAACTTATGAACTCAAATCCTTGCTATATGACCTCCCGTGACGAAAATTTAGAATAAAGCAAAGCACGCTTTGAATGGAGTGATGGTATGAAAATTTCAGCTAAAATTACCTCGATAATTACAGATTGGTATATGTATTCTCGAGTTTTCGTGAATATCACTTATTAGACCGGTCTTGCATACGTCACTCGACTTTCAAGTACATAAGTTCCCAGCTAAGTTTGATATATGAATTGACGACAATCAGAGAATGCTGCACCTTTTTTTTTTTTTGTTTCCACGGATTGAACAGAACTTGATGCAATCGAACTCTCGTCATCTTCATTGTTCATTTGAATCAGAGGTATTCAAATCGATAACTCACTTTCAGTAACATATAAATTTAAAAAAATGTAATATTTAGAGAGAGAGAAAATTAGCAGTATACCAACGAACTATACAAATACAGAATAATGCTTCTTAGTGGGATGCCGAAAATATCGATTGTTAGCAGCGCTGGCTGTGAATGCGGCTTTTCAAATTGCGAACATAAAACAGACACCGCTAAATTGAATAGCGGCGATTATTCCCCCTTCCCCTCCCTTCACCCCCCTCCACGTTATTCCATATAATCCTTTTTAATTTAATGGACAATTGAATATTCGAATTGACGACGTATATTTCTCCGTTTCCCTTGCATTTTATCCGGTTAGTTTCGCCCCGCCGTGACGCGCGCGCCGGTATTATTCCCCGTTCGGCCGTACGATTCGGTGAAATGCGGATCGAGTGCATTTACAGGGGGTGGGGGGGGGCGCGATCGCCGTCTGACGAGTTCTATCGCATACAGGAGGCAGATATATAATTTGTCTGGACAGATCCGGAATTTTTTTCGATATTTTAATGCGTCGCGCTCGGTTCCGCGACCCGACAATTAATCCAATTCCCTCGCATTGATGACAAAATTCTTCGGAGTTTCTATCCACGGAACTAATTCAAATTTGAACTGCTCGAGCGCGCGCGCCCGTGAATATATGCGTGACTCAATGAGAAGAGGAATGAAAAAAAAAATGAAATTGAATTCAATTATTTCGAGCGTCCAATTAAATTGCTCGAGAAAGGAAAAAGTATTTTTTCTTTAATACGCAACTTTACAACTTCATACGCGGTGGAAAAAAATTTAGCCGGACAGAAGCCAATGCAATCAATGATAAATTCGTTTACTTGATTTGTATGAATGTTTCTTAAAGTTAAATAAATTTTTCGGAATTTAATGAAAATATTTTTTTGTTTTGTTTTTAAGCATTAATTTTGACATATGTACTATATATGTATGGCCTTATTTACCTTAAAAATACAAATCACTTTTAAGAAAATTATTTTTGTCGTCGCTGTTGTTGTTGTTATTTTTTAAAAGTTAATATTTGAATACCTTGATTAAATATGAAAATTATAATACGACAAAATTTTATTGAAGCTGTACCATTTTTTGTTGTTGTTGCACATAGTACGATAGCAAAAAGGTAGGTATATACTTTTTGTTAAGGACACTCGTCAGTTTTTTTTTAAACGATGTCCAATATCTAGGCTATACCTCATCGATTTCACCTGCTTCGGCTCATTTCTTCGCAGTCTCTGCCCCCCCTACCCTCGCGCCCATCTACGTCACCCTGCACCTCTTTACCCCGCCCCCCGCACTCTAATCTCTAATCTAGTGCGATGAAGGGGGTGGTCGGGGGGTTTAACCAGGGAACAAAGAGCGCCCAACTATAAGTGCATCGGATAACCGATGCGTGCACTGTCGCCGAGCACATATACGAGCCTCTGTGGAGTTCGTTGGCTGGGACCATCCAGCATACCTATAAGTATATGCGTATGTTCTTATATATATATATAATTTTGGTTATATACCAATTGAGCATTTTACGTTGATCATTCACGGATTTCCATTTTTTTTTTCATTTCTCGAACATTTTCTATCGTACTTTATTTTGAATACTAAGCCACGCGGGTGGACAATGAAATTGTACCAATGGTCCGCGTAAACGTTACAGGGGACGGACCTCGTGTTTACGAAATTGCAGCGATCTTCCAATATCAACGGGAGAGGCGAAATTTATTCTAGCCAATTCGCCGCTGTTCCCCATATCTTGATCATTGCAATGGCTCGTTTTTACACCTATCCGTGGAACTTGTAACTAAGTCATACAGAACAAACATTTATATAATGTCGCCCATTTCCAGGCTTCGCAATACTCTTGCTTTTTAGAACCGCGGCATTAATCTGTATGTTTAACTTTGCCGAGTCTTAAAAACTAAATACCCATCGTTCCCTATTTTTTCAAGGAAGATTTCGACCATTTCATAAGTTGGATTTAATTATAAATTACGCACGCACTGATGATTATAAAATTGCCGCTCACTTTAGAATCAGCAAATCTATGGAACAATTTTACCTGCAACGATTTTTCAGAAATACGACAACGTCCAATATAAAACTCTCGATATGATTTATTAATTTCAGTTTCATATTGTAATCTACATTCTATTTTTGTTGTAATTATTCTAAATTATAATGATTATTATGGAAAATGAGTCCTTAATCAGATATCTATCAATGAATCAATCGATCTGTCCCTTTCTTTCTATCTCCACAAACTTCTGTATGCAACGCTTCGAGAATTGAACCGATACTTAAAGGAGAAATTTGACTGTTATAGCAGCTTCGGCTTTGATATGTTACAATTATTTGAACGTTTTCGTTATTTAATGACGTGACTGTTTTGGTATAGTAATAGCAGAGATTCGATTTTAAAAAACGATGAATTCATTTAGTAAATTATAGTTTTTTAAATTTTTTATGGGCATGTTATAGTTATTAGAATGTATAAAGTGTATATTATTTAAAATGAAAAGTATTACAAAGCTTGAAGTACTACAAGACATGAAGGATTCTTAAATACTCCAATGTACAGATTTGATATATGCGATGAGTGATTTGAGTTTTCTGAAAAAACGGTTTGTTACATTCACATTACAGAAAATGAATTTTTTTCATTATTATCTAATTTGCTAAATAAAATTTTAATTGAAATAATCTAAAAATAAAACAATGTCTTTATAAGTATTGAACGTAATTCAATTTAATGAAAATTAATTGAAACGTTTGAAAAGTCGTAATCAATTTTAGCATTTTATTTTAGAGCTTTATTTATAAATTTTGTGGATTAAAAAGTAGAGCAACGACGTTTGTATGTATATATCAATCATAAATTTTCAAACTCTGAGAAAAATAAATGTTGGACTTTTTTAATCTGAGAGCTTATAACGAACAGCCTGCTGAGATTGTTCCATATAAATATAATACGTGAATAATTTGTTGCCATTACGAGAACAACCGTTTCTCGCACCATGAGTGAAGATTCTTAAAGTTATATATATATATATATATATATATATATATATATATATATATATATATAAAAGCATCGTAATAAAATTTCCACCAGAAATTTTAACAAACTAGTGCTAAACCGGTCCGAATACAATCTGTATAACAAGACGTGTTATATAAGGTTTCTCGAACGAATGATAAATCCAGCAGCATAAAATATCGCCCCTCTCACGAAGACACACCACTTTGCCGAGGTGCGCGCGATAAAAGTACAAAATCGCTGCACCATATCGCTGCGAAAACTCTCTCCGACTTCTTCCAATATATATATATATATATATATATATATATATATATATATATATATATATATATATAAAGCTCTATTCTTTGCTCTTTGTTTAACTCCTGCGTATATATACATAATGCAGCGAGCGATTCCGAATTAATTCCGCATTTATACTGCGCGCGGGATTTAAAACTACGTATATAGCTAACAATCCGTAAAAACGCGGAAAATCCCACAGTTTTTTCTACCTAGAATCCAATGATATATTAGGATCTTGAATAAATTGTCGCTGTTTTTTTTTTTTAAGATTTATTTAATATATATGGCATAAGAGCACTTCATTAAAAGTATTAGCCTATCCCTAGAAACCACTTTCTCCCATATATCTGGTAGTACAGGAATTCCGCGTCGAAATGACGTTAAATTTTTTGAGGATATATCCAAGCATCAATCCACGGTGTCACCTAGACCGTGTGCCATTTAAGGGATTCGGTGAAAAAGGGAAGGGACCGGGTCAGCTGTATACAGCAAGTGGAATAGAACTTTCAAATCCAATGAAGCGTTTTCAGCCAGATTTTCACTGGTTTTGCCACACGAGACCGAGCGCTGTCGTGTAATAAAATCACTCTGTTGCGCTAATTGCAAGTTGAGAACCGTTGACTCATCTATACATGAAGCATTTCAATATAATACACTTTATTTGGAATACAAGTGGACAGTTTCGGAAAGAGTTAAAAGATTCCTTGCCTACGCCAAATTGAACTATCATACACCGAAATTTACGATTAAATGCAGTGCTTCCTTGCGTTTGCGTTATTATCCATGCACGGAGTACTGCTACTCGCATCTTTGAAGAAATAGCGTGAACTTATTCAAGCTTCTAATGTATATACATGTGCGACAAGAGTACACGTCGCATCTATGTAGATTTTTATGCTGTCTTATTAAGCCGACTTAGTTCATTATAAACCGAGAAAATTGTTCATAAGCAATATATACAGATTCCGATCCCGTGTGCGTGCGCACGCGCGTGTGTATGTGTGTGATTTGCGGTCTTGCGGAAAAAGAACGGTGACGCGTATGCTATATAAATATACAAGACCCGGTGGAAACCCATTCGAAGTCGTTTAAAGCGGAATTGCGCGGTTTATATATATATATATATATATTGCCAGCGCAGAATACGATATGGCCGTAGCCGCGTTGGACATTACACATACCGCCGCTGGTTTCGATCGATGATTCCATGATTCATCCGAGCGATACATTACTTCTTGTATATCTAGAAAATGTTCGTTTCGATTCCTGGGATACTAATGGATCGAAAGACGGTTCGCTTATAAATCCGGTCAAAGGCGGATTTATAATTCTATTGTCAAAGCGGAAGCGGCACGTTTCCGTGGTATCTGCGGGCGCAAAAATTTGTAAATCATACTATTTAATAAATATATAGGAATTAATTGAATTTTTTGTAAAACATTCAGGATTTTTTTAATCACGTCCTTGATAATTTACAATTGCGAATGACCTATTTTAATGTGTGTATATATATATATATATATATATATATATATATATATATATATATATGTGTAGATATATGTATATATATATATATATATATATATAATATATGTAGATATATATATATATATATATATATATATATATGTATATATATGTATATATGTATACATGGATTGCGAAGCTATAGAGTCCGATAAAGCTTCTGTATTTTTATGGTAGCGCATTCAAGCTAAAACCTTTCAAGCTTCTTTTACATTAATAATGCTTTATTAGTTTAAAAACACGTCAAAACATTTACAATAAATTTGAAAAAAAAAAGAGTTAATTCTGGAAAGATTCGACAAAATTATTAATATATTTTTAATATTCTATCATTACTGTTAAGTCGGTAAAAACAAAAAACTAAAAAATTTTAAACGCATTCACTTGAGAAAGTACAAAGAGCATCTTGTAAATTCTAAGAAATTAATTTGAAAACTACTGTAATAAATTTTTTTTATACGCAGGCAGCGCGAGCGTCGACGGAAACTTGGATGTAGTAAAATTCATTTTCCAGCGCAGCTGCACATTTTATAAAACTTCGCTCCCCCCGTGAAATTTGCGACGTTACTCTTATACGCTGACTTCTAGTTTTAACTAATTTCATACAGTCTTGTCATTACCCTCGGGAAAGATTTCTGATTCTGAGGAATGCCCCTCGGGGCGGGGTGGGGGGGAACTTTCTTGATATTGTACCGGAAAAGTCCATTCAAAAATGGCAAAATGCCATTGCGATCGCGCGAGCCCGAGGACCGAAAAATTACGTTCGTAAGTTTTCGCTTTATTTCGTCTTTCCCGCGTTTTCGCAGCGATAGCGCGAGGCTGTAATTGAAAGTCCCACGCGCTCGCCGGGCTTTCAGCTTTACATTTAACGCAAGGGTTCTGCAATTTTCCGTATAAGAGTGCGCGCGTTGTTCGCGTTAATAGCGGCGCGAACAAGGGCGCTTTTTCGCAAAATCGAATTTTCCCGAGAAGATCGAGCGTAAAGAGGGATAAAAAGCGAAGGGGGGCCCGGGGCGGGAAGGCGCGCGGGCGCGCGAACGTGTTTGAGCGATTTCTTCGCTTTTACGGTGCCGAGCACGCGTGCGCGATCAGTTATACCCCTTTGATCTCCGACCGCGTACACACTGGATTCGATGGATTTAACGAAGAAAATGAGATTTTCGCGCAAAGTCCAATGGGACTCGGGGCGACGCGCGGAATTGCGAATGGAATTTCGATGGAATATATCGAACAAGGAGATTATTAATATTGAGTCGTTTCGAGCAGTATAGTATGCGTTATAATATATACTTATAGATAGTGAAATATACACAGATATATGGCTCACTCAGTATACTTCCTCGTTTAATCTCATCTTTATTATAGCTGTTTAACATATAGTTTTTCGGGTCATTTGTATTAGAGAAATTATATTATCTATAAACTAGAAATTACGGTATATGTGTCAGTACGCAATAAAATTATTTTGTTTATAGTCCAAAAAGACATAACGTTTAGCATAATAATTGTACCTAGGTATCTCGTAAATTGATAATATAATATACATATTATTTATATAGGAATAATTTTAATTAAAATGAATCGCTGGAACGAGATAGATCGAATTTCATTTTATTCTCGGATCGGTTTTTTACATTGCGACTAAAGTTTTGATAACTTTTGATAAATTTTCCAATTCTGTTGCAAAAAAAAAACTGCTGAATTATTAAAGCCAATTCAATCTAATCTTATATTTTTGAGCCATGCTGAAGATTTTCTATACTATTAAATATAGAAAATTGCGATGGAACGTTTTTAGAATTTTTGTAAAAGACTGAAACAGTGTCAAAGGGCGCGGCAGCGCGTTGAAGGCAAGCAAGACTCACTAACACAGTTACTGCGCGCGTGTCCTTACAATAATGTCCTTAAAAGACTGTATATACACATTTATCTATTTTATAGTAACTTGATGATGATTACAATATAAAATTAATCGAAACATATTTGCGACTATAACGTTAACATAAAACATAGATAAAAGAGAAATTCTTTGATTAATACTGATATTTTAGACAGCGCAGAAGTCAATAATAGCGTCACGGTTCGATCGTATTAGATTCTTCGACAATGTTGCGGGATCGAGCGAAAAGCCATTGGTTCGATTATCCGAGTTGAGAAATCGCAGCAAAAATTAACGATAAGAATTATAAATGACGCAGAGATGTATTGAAAGAATCTGGCGCGGGAAAGGTAGGAGGGGTGAGTGGAGGCAGATAAAAAGGGAGAAAAAGCTGAAATATAACGCGGAGTTGAGAAGGATCAAGAAAAGGCTCACCTTAAGATAAGACTATTGATTTGCCTTTTCTGTGCTTTCCTCAATTTGTCCTCCTCTCGCCCCTCCCTTTCCCGCAAAGTTCCGCCCGCGAGAGTGGATACGCGCGCCAACTCTTATATACGTATAAGGAGTCATCGGAATTTTTATATATGTATATATATATATATATATATATATATATATATATATATATATATATATATATATATAGAGGAAACGGAGGAGGACGAAGAATATCTATAAGGAGAATAAGCCAAGGAAGAACAAAAGACGCCCCCAGCGGCCCCCGGGACCTTTGTTTCGCTCTTCCTCCTCCCCTCTTTGCTCAATCTCTCTCTCTCTCTCTCTCTCTCTCTCTCTCTCTCTCGCCTCCTCTCGACGACCGATATTTTCATCTGATGCTATTCGGGGCTCTGTCGCGCTCTCACCTGGATAAAGCATGTGTAGGTGGATGTGTGTGAGCGAGAAAAGGAGATAGAGGGAGAGACAGGGAGAGGAAGAGAGAGAGAGAGAGAGAGAGAGACAGAGTGAGAGAGAAGGGAGTGGTGGGATGGACGAACAGAGAGTCGGATAGAGTTTTCGACCTTGGCCGGAAGCGCCCAGAAGGGCTGGTCCTCTGCATAGGCACGTGACGCGCGCGCGGAACTGGCACTCTCTCCCCGTGCTTCTTTGGGGTGGGTGGGGCGAGGGTAGTCGCGTTAATTTGGTCGCGGACTGTATATAACACAGGGGTCACTCTCGCATTGTTCCAATTTTCATTGCCTATGTCTGCGTCTCACTTTTTTAATTAACGACCGCCACGGCATAGCGTGCGATATTTTTTTTAACCGCCCCACGATCATCGGGGCTAAAGCTGGGGTTTAGATAAGTATATATGTGTATAAATATGGATATGTGTGTGTGGGTGTGTATGTGTGTGTGTGTGTGTGTGTGTGTAGGCGATTTAACGGAGAGACAATGGAACTTGATCTTCGCTCGGTCGGATGGTTTTAATTGGATGGGAGAAGAAGGTTATTTCAAAGCTGGGCGGAGATAAGATTTTGAAGCGACGCATGGAATTTGGGGTGTCGTTAAAGTTTTCTTCGTGTAGTTACGCGAGGATTTGCAATTTTTCTCTATTTCATTGTTTTTTTTTTCACTTTTAGTTTTATTGCTAAATTTGATGATAATTTGAGGCATAAGAGGATTGATAGAAAGGAAAAAGAGCAGAGTTAAATTGTAGTTTTTTTGATCTTAACCTGTACGCTAATGCAATCGAAAGTGAACGTTTAATCCAGTATTCTCTACATAGCCGAGAACCATTTTATTCCTCGATTTTCGAATTTTCCGACACTCCATCAGGATATCGTAAAGTGGAGTAAATATTTCAATTGTGTATATTTCAGCCGGTAGGGATCTTTCCATAGTTCGTCTGATGGGTTTATTTACATTGTACATCGTTTCGTTGTACTTCAAAAAGTTTATTTTCCGAGCTCCTTTAATCCTAGTTTATATAATGACACGTTTCGTAACTCCAGATGAATGTCAGATAATACGGCGAGAGACCTTAAGTCGAAAAGGTAAAACTTTATTTACATCTGTGCTTGTGTATTATGGACTACGTGCAGCTTTAACAAATTTCAAGCGTCTATAACTTAAATTCAATTTCAATTCCAATTCTTTCTATATTTATACTTTAACACGAATAATAGACTTTATTTAATCTTCAGAAGTAGATAGTTATAAGTATAAACTTTTCATCATTCTTTGTTTTCAAGATATTTGAAGGTTTTTCTTTTTTTAATCAAATCTTATGCTCTTTTTGCACGTATTTTAAATATAAACAATAAACTTTTAAGTATAAAAAGATTTTTTTGTTACGTATTTCTATAAGTAACATAACGCGAGTGTTAGGGTAATTCCGGATTCATTATTCATGCAAATATTAACTTTACATTTGTTTGTAGTTAGAAAACGAAAGAAAATGTGTTTTATAACATACTATTAAAATAATTATTAAGCATACATTGATTTTTTTACGCCAGATAAAATTATTTCGTATGTTAAGGTCGTCTAATATCGGCTCAGCCTCCGATCTTTCAATACGCTAATTTTTTATTCATATTATGAATCTTTTTTTTATAGACGAAAGAATATATATATATATATATATATATATATATATATATATATAGTTTTTTTTTGTTCTCGTACTATGCAGGGTCACTGGCGAATTAGATTTTCTCTATAGATTATATATTTATATCGCCGATTTCATATTTTTGAGTTTTAATATGTTACGAAAGACATTATAGTGTAAAAATACATCGTTTCAGATTAGTATCTGCAAAAAGAAAATTACTTTAGGAAGGTCGTTTGTTATGAAATTTCATATAGTGGAATTACGACAATACGCAGAGTACATGGAATATTATAAATAATTTTTCATGCCGATTCATGGACAAACTTCAATGTAAGTATGGAGTTATTTATGTATGTATGCGTGTCTGTTTGTATACACAAGGTTTACAAAGCTGTTTTTAATCGACAGACTCGTTCGCAAACAATTGGATTCTAAATAATTGCGAAGTCGTATTTATTATTATTTGCGATTTATTTTCCCTTCTGGCGAAGCTCGGCTCTATGCACTTCGTATTCGGACGTCCATAGCGCAGTCTTTGCTCAACACGTTTCGGATTTACCGTTTGCTTTGTGATTTAGGTGCAGTTCGCTCAGCTATATATGGCAAAAATTTTAACACACTGTCTCATATAGACGCATAAGAAAATTTATGGTCAGTCTATATATGTATATGCGAGTTGTTCAGTACTCGACATTATTCTATTATTATAAAACAGTATATTATTGGTAAAGAACAATTGAAAAAATCTAGATTTGAACATCTCCCAATGTACGTATGTATGTAATGTATATATCTATATACATATCGCACATCCTACTTTATACATATTTGCATTCTTACACACCTCATTAGGTTGTTTTGTATATGACTCAGAACACAATGGAATTTATTTATCTGAGAAGAATCCTCGCTAGAATGACTAATTTTTTATTGCTATATTATATTTTAACAATTTCTATAGCAGGCGCAACTTTGATGGTAAGAAAAACAATTGAAAACTAATTTCCTCATTCTTACACACGCTATTGTGTTTCGTTTAATAAAAGGTTTTTACTTTTCTCTCTCTCTCTCTCTCTCTCTCTTCCTCTCTTTCTCACTCTCTGTCAAAATTCACAATTGATTGTCTTGAGAAATTCTGTTCAGGAAAAGCGAGAGAGAGAAAGAGAATGGAGAAGGTTGATTGATAACTAATTTATTAATGCCATGGTCTTATTCAACCGAATGGCAGAAAATAAAGTTTATTACATAATTCAAAATGGATAATTAGTGATATCTTCAAATATAGTAAATATGTTTACATGTCTATAGAATCATAACAACATTTTGCAATGATTTTGATGATACAATGTATATAATTTAATTATTCTATAGAATATATTTATTTTAATACATTTAATCAATCGTTAAACGCAGACGAAGATATTTTCCAATGCAATTTTGCAGACAAAGAGTCTTGAGAGAGAGAGAGAGAGAGAGATTCAGTATAAAGTCACCTCCCTTCGTGCTAGCTGTACGCAAAATCATACGTATATATAATTCGAATTCAATATTACCTCTAATAATAGTGATAATAATAAAAAGCGCTTTTCATGTATGTTATATATATATTATACGTCTTATATTATTCAGCAGAAAAAAAATCATTATTTTCGCCACTGAGTCGAGACGCGCTGACGTGACCGTCTCCCTGATAAAATAGTGCGAGGGGTCATTTATCGGGCATTTTCCTATTTACTACGACGGATGTCTTATTCGCATCACGAGGGAGATGAGCGATAGGTCGTATAGATTGTACGAATAATATAATATTACGAGCCTCATTCTCAACTCGTATTCGAATCGTTCTCTTTACGAAATCGAACTATACATGATATATATTTTGATCGTCATTACGTAAAATCTTAACCAGTAGCTAAAATGCATATTGATAACTTTACGTCAATCGAAAGTTTATACAAAAAAAAAAATACCTCCAAATTCGTTCTTAAATAAAATCAATGTCAGTGCTCTGTATACGACATAATTAAAAAAAAATATTGGACTTTTTCGCTCGCCAGTCCTCCAAATAATAAAATTTAGCAATTATGATTCATTTTACACTATCTTTTTTTTTTTTTTTTTATTATTTGGCCACTACTTGTCACGCGAAATATTTGCTATTTATTGCTTTCTAGCAAAATTAAAATTAAAGTCGCCTTCGGACGAAGCGATTCCGACGCTGTGCGACGCCGTCTCAGAGCCATGCCTCCGAAGACCCTACTCTTGGCTTCGAAAGCTCGACGCCAGCGATCGAGTTCCGAAGTTAAACGTCGTTACGCCACAGGCGACGAGCCTTAAACGCCAAGAGCCTAGGGGCAGCGAGAGGATTGCTACTGCGCGCGTTGGCGTTTGTGCGATGCACGCACGCTCAAGTATCGTTAGCGAAATTGTCGCCCCATCCGGAGGTGGGGAAGGCGAAGCGACGACGATTGAAGAGCGTGCGCGATGTAAAGGGGCGTGGTTTTCGCGCAGAAAGGAACGAGCGGGGTATATAGGAGCGCAGGGATGTAAAATAAGTTGCGCTCCGAGGCTACGACGAAGTACTACGAATTACTAAAGAGCGCAACTAGTGGACGATAATTTTGTTCTGATACAATGGACGAGAAACCTGAATTTTTCCATATATATATATTTGCATCGCACACTGATCTAAAATTACAGGATCGAACGAGGAGTTATCTTGCATTGACCTATACGATGATCAAATTTCGGCCGAAATTTTATTTTTTATGTAAAATGTCAGAAAACAAAACAATGACAAATTTCCTGTCTATGTAAATAGGTTGTCTTTAGTAATAAATTCAATTGTTCTACTTCTTCTATGTACGACTTTTCTCGTAGAATATATAATTATTGAATAATAATGGAAAGGGGCATAATTTATACACTTGGAAATGTAGGCTTGCGTGGAGAAGGAAAATGCTTTAGAATAGTTCCTTTATGATCTACATAAGTAACATTAAAATACCTGCAGTAATTGAGGTTGAGATTTTTATTTTATCAAATCCAAATAAAAAATCAACGCTTCTAATAAATGTTTTAACATTTACCGCAGAGTACTGAACTTTCATGGCATCCTAATGTTTATTCATTGACAGACGATCAGCCTGCATAATGGAGGATATAAAATCTTTATTAGTCCAATATCTGAACAATTAATTAATCGAGGAAATTACGAATATTACATTGATAAATAAAATTCTACGAATAAATATATACGTGGCTCAAATGAATAATCTGCTATACCTCGGACGTATAATTACGCAAACGCCAAATTGTACCACGTACTCTAGAATGGCTGATGCGAGACACCTACTTGGGCACACGTCCCTGGCACCCGCTGAAAGCCGCGCGAAGAAGCGGCCCTTTTTTCCCGCCGCATCTTCGCAAATATAAGGAGAGTTGAGGGGGGAGTGGTGGGGGTGAGACGAAGACGGAGAAGAGTGACGAAGAAAAGAAGAAGGGCGGAAACGAAGCCCCTTCTATAGCTCTTGCGCGCGCGCGCGCTCGCGCAGCCGGGCGGTGCATTAACTTTCTTAAGGGCGCCGGGGAAAATGAATGAAAAGCCCCCGTGCGCCAGCATTGGGCTCGTATAATAAGGGGGGAGGGATGGAGGGCCGCGTTGCAAAGTGCGCCGGAAGCGCCCGCGGATCTTTCTCTCGGCCGCGGGAAAGTGGCGTATCGCGTGATCGCCCCCTCCAACCAGGCCTCCCATTAAAAGGCCCGCGCGTGATCTCTTATACCTTAGCTCTCTCTCTTCTCCTCTCCCTTGGGGCGTAGTGTATATATATATATATATATATATATATATATATATATATATATCACTCTCTTTATAAAGTGTGCCAAAGACGTGTATACGTGATTCGATGTTTTATGTTGAACCTTTGAATTTTCTATTATACTTTGGATATCTATCATATAGGGCTAATGCACGAAGTTAACATATATATGATAGTCAAATAAATTAGAACTAGGAACATTTCTTTATGTTCTAGCTTTGACATATGTATTAAAAAAAATTTGTAATTATCGTTATTCGACGTGATAATAAATCATTAAAACTATTATTACTTAGTAATTTTGTCTTGATAAGGACTATAAGGGTTCCCTGAAAAACGTCGAAACGTTGACAAACAAAGAATATTTAAAATGGATAAATTATCTGGTGCTTATTATCTTCAAATTATCTTCAAATTCTTAACAATAGTATTATGAATACAGGACGTTGGAGAGTCTTCATCGTTAATAATTCGAATACTTGCCCGGAGCAGCTCGAATATTCGAAGTGAGTCGAGATATTTGCGCGGATTTTCATTCGAACTGTTTGAGATGTACGATGACACGAACGGCTTGAGCTTTACTCGATTCGCATATGTACGTGTCGAATAAGTTTGTAAAATTTTTGGCCCGCGAGCTTTTCTTGATATTTAACGTCTACGTATCGTTCGTGAAAAATTATTAGTATTTTTTTTTTGCACCATTGTAGTACTCTAACCATAGTTCGTCTAGTTTTTTCGCAAATACTTTTTCTTAAATTCTTTTTCCACCTATTTTATTATTTTTAAGAAAATTTCTTTGTATCGATGTTTTTTAAAGCTATCTATTCTTCCTTGTTGTTACATCGATGAAATGTACGGGTAGGCTACGTGAACACGTGCGGTTCGTACGAAGTTGCCAGGCGCGCGAAGGCATCGCCGTGCGCAAGAAAGGGCCGGATCGATAAGATAAGGAATCGCGGAATCCGCTAAAGTACAGCGCAGAGAAATTATTACCGCGCACGAGGAAAGGATTTTCGAGTCTGTGATATTGCGACAGCCTGCGTCGGCTCGATAAAGATCGGCGCAACGGAATTATCGCCTCGATAACACGTACGCGAGAACGTCCATCGAGCGAAACAGCTTGAACGAGCGTTCCCGCCGATTTTACGATGATTCGTAAGCGAGGATCGTGCTCGACGTTAACGAGTATCGCTCATAAGCGATATAATTCCGGCTACGGGATCCCCAGGACCGTCGCAACGAGCGAACGACACCATTGTGCGGTCACGGGGCAATTTTGAGATCGGCAAAGCTTCGGCCAAGGCTATGGCCATTCGATTGTTTAATGGGACCATCGGGAAACAAGGTGCTTGGGAACGCAAAAATGCTCGGACAGCGCCATGCTAGATTAAACAGTGAATGTCATCGGTTGTACTGGCCAAGTACTAATGTGGTAAAATATGGTGCTCATTGGAAGATACCATTCGGTAGTGGCAGCTGGCATTATCAACGGAGCTCTAGATGAGCAAATGTAATTTTTTGACATTTCGACCAAGCCAAATACTGGATGATTCGCCGGCACCGGTGAATATTAGCCAATAGAAGGTCACGGCTTTAAAATCCAAAAGTTCCATTTGCCTATCTGTTTTGACCCCGAAGTTACGGGTAAGTCAACAGATCGTAAAATATACAACCGAATAGAGAACCGTCGCCTTAATTTTTTTGAAAGTCGCTTAAAAAAGCATACATAAGCTTCAAGTGTTGCCCGACACGTTGAACAGTATAATGTATATCAAACAGTCATGTAACACGTTAGGACTGAAAACTGTTTTGTGATTCTTGAAAAGCACAAATGGCCAACATACTTAGATGGGTTCGAATTGTTCGACCAGCGTCCTTTCTGTCTTTAAATTTCTGCTGGATCTCAATACTGACACATTTTTATCCCATATAACACACGAAAATTAAAACATCGACTTAAAGTCTCGGGGAAATTTATACAAAAGTTCATTTTGCCGTTGAGAGTCTTTTAACGGCAAAAATAATAAGAAGCCGACCGAAATGCTCGATAAATGAGAAGTTTTAAATGTAATGGAATATAAGTTTTAATGAATCTGAATTACTCGCTTGCATACTCCTTCAAAGTGTGAACATTTCTCTTGGTTCCTTTTGAATGATTCTACAAGTCTTTATAACTTTGATAAAAGTGCCCTTTGAACATTTTTGATTCATCGCCTATATAATAAAGAAGGCAAGGAAGGAGTTGTTTGAATATCGTCTATGCCGTTATAAAATCTATTGCAGATTATATCTTCTCTTCTAAATGAGCAAATTACTTGAAAATATATAAAGGTACAGCATAGATATATAATGCAAATGAAAACTTTTGTAACTCGTATGGATAAATCTAGACCTACCATATTAAATACTAACCTCTCGCTAAAATACAGGATCTTTTTGTGAAATTTATGTACTAAAAACAACATATATCTGCAAATAACCCATTCAGCTTTTCACGCGGATACGAGCCAGACAGTCAAAATTAAATTGTAAAAATGTAGACATTTGTATACATATAATGGCAATTTCCATCTCTTCTATCACATACATAAAAAACAAACAAATATAATCAAATCATCCCTTTTTCGTCTTAATAAAATGTCGAGTTTCAACAATTTTTTAGTTACATTTCATGTATCAATCGTCCTTTTTTCTTCTTCTTTCATTACTAATAAATCCAACACTGATACTTGGCACACATAGGACTAATCATCGGATAGAAATAAATCGAAAAGGATTTCTTTTGATTAATGGAAATAAAGCGGAAAAAAGGAGGTAATATCTGTCAGTCTTCCACCTGTACGAAATTCCCAAGATTGCGTTAAAGTATAAAGTTGATGGACGTTTAATGCCAGAGGTCGTAAAAATAAAAGAATATCATCCACCCACATTTTCTGGATTTTTTCTAACTTTCCAACATTTATGGCGGAGCTTGTGTTTTTTTGGCACGTTTCTATACAAATTAATGGCCCGTAATTGGTTAATTTCATATTTCTTTTGTAATGGGATTTCTTTTCTCCGACTTATCCCTTCAATTAAACGAATGTAATACGCGCATAATTCAAACGACTCGATGACATTCTTTTTTCATACGTTTGTATACCTTCTGTAATCTATCCTTTATAATAGTTACTTGAAATTTAAAGTTTTTAAGTTTATTGCTTTTTCAATACACTGCTCGTTATGAAAAGAACAACAAGAAAAATAAAATATATATAAAAGAATATTAATAATTTTGGATCGATATTGAACGAAATGCAATGTCGAAATATTTATTTTTGCCATTTTTATTAACACATTTCAGACAGGATTATATTTCGAGCGTGTATTTCGAAAGATTCTGCTTTGACCTCACGTACTTTTACTTATACAGCAACAGATATAAGAAACTCGTCGACGAAATGAAAAAAGTTGTTATAGAACGGCTGTTTCTGGTTTCTTCGAATCCTAAACTTCATATATAAGATTGGCAGTGTCGCGGGCAATTATCGCGTAATTTCATATGTACTGTATATATATGAACATACTTTAATGCGACGGGTGTATATATAGATATATATATAATATAGGTAACAAATCGCAATGTAATTGCCAAGTTGATGATCTTTCCAAAATTCGTTTTATCACCCTTCCCTTTATCATATATGTCTTTAAGAATATTATCGTTCTATACGAATCCATCGTTTCTTACTAAAATAAAGTCCAGCAAAACATTCACAGTATATACAGTCAAACTAAATGCCATGTATGTATTTCAAGCATTTTTGAAAATACTGTAAAGCTACGTAGGACGTCTTCAGTCGCAAATTGACGGTCGTTTACTTGAACATCCTTGAAAAAGAAAAAGAAATGTAATCTGGTAGTACATCATCAGGCGCTCAAAGTCATTAATCACCCGCGTCCGCATCAACCGATGACAATTAATACGAGATCCCTAATTTCGGGACGACCACACGATCGTCGTATTTCAGAACTTTGTATATAGATGTATACAAGACGTCCCCAAGCGACAGACCAAAATACAAATCGTCCATCAACATTGGACGCGTTAAGCTCTGTATTGTACACAGCTCCTGTTTACAGATATACAGCCCCCCCCCCGGCATCACCGCGTCGGAGGGAAAATGGGGTTTGGGGCAAATCCGCGCGAACGTCGACTGAGGAGCCCGTTGCGCTTGGGGCGTTCGTGCGCGCGTGCGCGCGAACGCGCGCATGGATTCTTGGAAAAGGGCGTGTAAATATATATATATATATATATATATATATATATATATATATAATATAAGTACTTCCAAGCAACTCCGTTGATCCTCCGCGGGTGAAGGTGCGCTGAGGCAATTTCGGCAAAACGCTGCGCGGTGGCACGCGACGCGTCGACTTCGCTTGGATTCGTTGGTTGGGGAGGGGGTGGAGGGTTAGCGAAGTTCAGAGGTGCGGTGACGGGCGAGAGAGAGAGAGAGAGAGAGAGAGGGGGTGAAATAAATTAGTTTGACGCTGCCGAGCTGCTGTTGAATTTCCGTTCGTTGAATTCGGAATGACTGCCTGATGGGCAGAGGGAGGGGGGTATTATTGAAATGTGTCTTCGTGGCAATGTACGTCAAAATTTGTATCGAGCTTTAGGGGATTTCTTTCTTTCTTTCTTTTTTTTTTGATGAATGTATCATTTGAAATAGACATGATTTAACACATACTCACATATATGTATATTTGGATGGATTGTTTGAACTGTAGTCAGTGTGTATGCAGAAAAATTCGTTCTCGACGCGTGCAAGATAAAAATTTTTTTCTTCTTTTTTTTTTTGTAATCTGTGATCTCGCCCTATTCCTAGCACCACCTAGTCACAGCTTACTCGATCATACATAATCGGAACCGCGCCTCAAGCCGCACTAACGTATTACGCCTGCTGTGCGAGGCGCGAGCTGGGTGACGCGATATCCGTGTCCGCGGCAACCACAGAGGTCAGAAGAGCATCCCTCCGACCTCTGAGCTTCATCGATCCTGATGCCACAAGGAGGAGAATGAGGAGGAGGAGGAGGAGGAGGAGAAGGAGAAGCGAGGCAACCGCTTACCTTATCCTTTCCATTCTCCATGTATATATATACATACATTCTTATCTTCCGTTTGTCTCTCTCTTTCTCTCTCTCTCTCTCTCCGCTTGTTTTCCACGCAGGTGCGAACCCACCTTTTTCCTCCCCCCCCCACCGTGGCTCCGCCTAGATTGTTTTCCCTCCGTGACTACATCCGCGACACTTTCATCGCGGATTTGTTTTCCTCTACCCCGCGCACTGTATACCGAGGCGTATGCTGACAAGCCAACCAGACGCCCGCTCTTGGTATCAAGCGCGGCATAAAGAATTTTTCTAGATTTTTGACACGCACGCGGAGCGATAATCCTCGGTACTCGCGTTTCTTCTGACATTCTCACTACGTCCGGGGAATACGAGTCACGTTGAATGGGGAGCCTTTAGTCGAGTGCTGAGTTTGAATAATGAGATGTGAGGTACGCGCTGGAGAAAGAGGGGGGGGGGAGAAAGACGGGAAGTGTTGTAAGGCGAGAAAATTTTCGTAAAAACACGCGCGACGAGAGCCGACGCGACGTGGACGCTTTTCTTCCACATAGACAGGAGAGACGGCCGCGAAACAAGCCGGGAAGATTGAGAACGTTTTTCGTTGTTGTTGTTGTTGTTGTTGTTGTTGTTTTTGTTGTCATTCTAAATAAAAGTAGGATTGTATATGGAAAACCAGAACGGCGCGATAGAAGCGAAGAGGTTTGCAACTGAGGGGATTGGCCGAGCTTTTAATGCCTGCCAGCAGTAGGTCCTCTAGAAAACAAGAACATCGAGGGCGCGGCTAATTGAAGATGCGCGCCGGAGAGAAGGAGGGGGCGTTATAATTCTTACCCACTCCTCCCCGCCCCTCCCTCCATTGCCTTCTTAAACCGAAAGTCTCTGGGCGCGTATAACGCAGAGCAGAATTTACGGCTGATTTATATCGGGGCGAAAAATCGTCGATGCGAACCGTGGTGGTCAGATTTTTCACTAAATGAGCACCAAACGTAACCTTTAGCAGCGCAGCACTTTTCTTATTATTTATTTATTTTTGATTATAAGCCATAATTGTCGCGGATTCTGCAGAGTTTGCGAGAACGTAGAAGATAGTTCTTGCAATGTTTACTGTGCACAGTCTCGGTGGCTGTTTAAGTAAATCGGGTGAGAAATTATCTAAGTCTTTCGCGCCCACCCGAGGCCAAATTAAGGCTTTGCAAACAGGCGGGATTGTACGTGCGGTTCAGATCGCATCGTAATAAAAACAGCCGCGAGACAGACGATAACATGGCAAACATTGCCGCAATTTCCGAGCGCAGTGACATTTCTTAGTCTTCTGAGCCCACTACGAGAACAGTTCTTCGGGTAATTTTAACGCATTAAGCCGTGTTACCCCCGTTTTACTTCCCGAAGTGTGTATATCACTTTTCAACGAAAAAAAATATGGGCGTGCGCGCAACAACAAAAAAAGCCGAGCACCATATAAATCTCCGTTACGTCAAAGTTGGCTTAATTTCGAATGCGGATGAAATACGAACCTCTAAATAAACAAAAAAAAGAAGCAGAAGAAGAATAATGTATGCATCAGAAACTTCTGTAAATAACGCGGATACATAGAGTGCAGAGAAAGATAATTGTTTCGATTTCATTGCTTTACTTTTGCCAGCGGTGAGACTGTATTAAACGCAAATAGTAGATATGCATAGGAGAAACAAAACTTTTTAACGGTTCTCTCCCAAGTGCATTCCGGTTAAGAGCGTCAGCGCACTTCCATTATTTGCTCATTTTTACGATCTCGGGATTGCGCGCGAGAGGCGTTCTCCATCCGCGCGATAAACATAAATAATTTCTCAAGGCTCGTGGAGCATACATCTATATATATATATATATATACTTGTATATATATATATATATATATATATATATATATATATATATATATATATATATATATATATATATATATATATACGTAGATGTATATGAAAGCGTTCATGCCGCTTGATAAATCGACCAACTTCCGCAATTATTCGATGTAGGAAAATATAATGGAAATATAATTAACAGAGGTGCGAATTTCGCAGCCCGTATATTATATATATATATATATATATATATATATATATATATATATATATATATTTACAGTTGTGCCAATGACTTTCTTCATCGGCGTCCACATTTTGCGTTTCTACGGCGTATCCCACACGTATCGGTATGGTGTTTTTTTTTTCCTCGTATCCCGCCTTCTTTCCCCATTTCCATATCCGTTTTACATAGAAAAATCGACATAATCAATCGCACAGCCTGCAGTTATACTCGGAAGAGGTGCGGACACCGGAGAGAAATCGGAGATCCGTCTGTCTGTGTGTGTGTGTGTGTGTGTGTGTGTGTGTTCGCGCGTGACGTTACGTAATCTCAATGGAAAAACAATGGGAAGAAGCGGGATTTATATAGGTATTACCCGGCGGTCGAATCGATTTCCGTTATATAGTCGTGCTCTCCAGACAATTCGAGTAAATGTATAAACAACGATGGTCAACTGAATGGACGATGTTTTATTCGGGGGCGCGGGAGTCAGGTGGGGACGAAATTGTACAGTCGGGACATTTATATGTATATATATATATATATATATATATATATATATATATATATACGCACCTATAACAACTTTTCAGTTGGCGCGACAGGAAAGTCTTACGAGGTAGAAAAATCACATAGACGATAAAGTAGTTAGAGCACGTGCCAAATTCTTCCCTTGACACTTCCCCCCCGTCGCTCCTCCACCTCTATCTATCTTCCGGATTCATCAGACGATGTTTGCCATACAGAAATTCAAAACTATATGTCTTTTCACAAAGAGAGTGGCGAAAAAACACTGGGTAAATATCGGGATAAAATTTGACCGTCGCATAACCCGCGCAAGATGACGAGTAAAGTCGACATATAAAGAAGCTATGACAAATACAACAAGCGAGAATGAGATGATGTACCCGAGGCTTGTCTTTATATTCCAATAGAGGGGGTTCGAATACATGGCCTGTCTCGTTGTCGGATCAAAGTCCGTACGCTACTACTTAGCACTCCGTTTCTGCGAGAATCTCCAAGTAGAATGTTCGACGCTCGTGTGGCCTCCGTGACAAAATAGTATACACTTGTGATTGCAGCGAAAATTGCGATTGCAGTTTATTTATACATACACGATTTCAAAATTTGGCCGGAAGTAGATGGCATATGGCGTATGCACGAGGGCGCGGAAGAGCTCTTTGCACGCGCCAGATACGATCCTGTCTGTATGGAATACGTGGGATTTTTTTTTTTTTCGCGCGCACGTATATACGCGTATGTACATTCGGTGGCCGCAACGCGTCGAATCCAATTCGACAACGCAGATTATACAGACGTCAATCGTAATTTTCGTCGTTAACGAAATGAGACAGGTTTACCTAGTTTTGCCACGTCGAAGCGTGAAAATTGTCATGCACCGAGGAGAAACAGGTAGTGAAATTTTTCGCCGGCCCGTTGAGCGAATTATAAATCTCGAATTTTTATCCGGACTTCCGTATCCTGCGTTCAGTAGTAACGCGATGGGTGTGGTCGGACGGGCAGTCCATCTGTCGTGCCTCAGCGTACGAACGAGGAACATTCGGTTTCTTTTTATTATTGCTTGGTGCCTATCGTGGGTATTTAATTCTTCGCGATAGCTGCTCTTCGATAAATAAAATATTTCATTTCACCACTTTGGTAAGAAAATTTTAAAAAAACTCTTGTAAGTAAATTGGCGATTATGAGATTGCATTGCTGACGGTCGGTCGATTGAGTCGGATATTTTTTTTTTCATACGCGGTACATACTGACGAGTGAATTTTTACACACCGACGGGAGGATTGAATTGAAAATTGCAAATGCAAATGAATCACGGTTACATATTTACTTGGCCGTAGAAATATTTTTACTCGATCCCTTACGCATATAATTAAGTGATTAATTTCCAAAGCATTGCTGTTAAAATTCGCACAGGCATTTAGATATCAAATATATAAGTCATTATATATAGAATTATGAAAATTACATAAACAAAGCACATTTTTCTTTATAATTCCATTCAGCTTGCTGCATACAATACAAATACCTCTCATTTAAAGGCCAGTTATAGATCGATTGAAAACGTAAGCAAACGGCAGAAAATGAATATTCCTTCAACACGCATGCGTAACGAATGTCCGTACGTCTATGTACGCGTTAGCCTCTGACTTGCTTAGAAGTCAATGATATACGATCTTTATATACGATATCAATTATATACGTTCAAGAAGAAAGGGTCGTAAATATTTTTGGCCGGAGAGTTGAGAAATTTTTAAAGATTAATTTGGCGCGCGACAGAGCCAAAAAAGCAGGAAAATGTTCCACTGAAAGCGATGGCCCCCAAAACTCGTCGGTCCAGTCCCGGCTGTTCGTGCCAAACGGCGATCGAGAAAAAGACAGAGGCGGGGAGGAACAGAGAGAGAGAGAGAGAGGAACGGGGCACATTCCCAATGTCAAATCCTGTGCGGGTCGTGCACGAATTTCTATATATGTATTTATAAATATATAAATGTATATATATATATATATATATATATATATATATATATATATATATCTATGCGCGTTTGGTTGTCCGACGGCAAACCTGTCCTTCCTCTACTGTCTCCTTCTCCCGCTGACAATGATAATAATAGCCGCCTGGAATTCTCGCGCCCCCATTTCCGAGCGGGAGTTGAAAAATTAAATTGACGCGCGCTCGACCTTGCCGTCGCCGTTCTCTCTATTTTCACTGTCCGTCGTTGGGGAAAAATTGTAATCGGCCTTCTCTCTCTCTCTCTCTCTCTCTCTCTCTCTCTCTCTCAATTTTTCTCACCCTACACAGCTCGTTTTCTCTATCGCTCGGTTTCTCCGTCGTTTTTATACGACGTTCGTGTGGTTGTGTTTACTATATAATAACGAAATTTCTACGAGAGGGATTCTCGCTGGCGCTTTGCTACTGCATCCAGGAATCAAGCGCGCGCGTACAAATTCACACACACACACACACACACACACACACACACACACACACACACACACACACACACACACACACACACACACACACACACAAATACTCGCGCCAAACTGTCAATGGAATATTGCTTATGTAGGACACGCGTGGTCGTTCGACACACGTACTTGACGAGAAAGAGAGAGAGAGAGAGAGAGAGAGAGAAAGAGAGGGCGGGGTGGAAGGATGGAGAGAGGAAGACAGAGAAAGAGAGAGAATGTTGCATAAGTCCACACGCGCAAACTGTATTTTCTGTTACTGCATCTCTTATTTTGCCGGAAGTACCGCGGTGACAATTTTTTGTTCATGTATATTGAAAAGGTTATTTGAAATCTTCCTTGATTTAACTTTATTATTTAATAATTTGAGCTTACCGCTCGTAAATGTGAATCATACGTAAAGTAATGTGTCATTCGACGAATGGGATCGTTGAAAAGCCCAGCTGCACCTCGTAGAGCATTATTCTTCGCAAAATCGTGTATTATTTTAAGGATTTCGATTCAATTTATCGGTCCTACGGTCCAAGTTTTTTTTTTTTTGAAATCCGTCTTGGATGGATAAAAAAAAAGAGAAGAATTTTTCGGGAAAGTATTCACAATTGACAATAAATGGCTGAAGATAAGTTTCCGAGTAAAATATGATTATAGATAGTACGATCCTTTATATCATTTATCGCTCCTGTATATAAACGTGCCGGAGGAGCACTTGGTCCGTTCAACGTCGAACTTTCACCCAGTAAAGTACTCTGAATTACGATTAATGCCCATTCTACTGGATATAACAATATATAACTGTGAAATAATGACGGAATTTGTTGGTTTTTTTCGTCTTCTTCTTTTGGTCAGCTGCCTATGTTGGGAAGGAATTCATACGCCGCGCTAGCGAATTGGCTCTCGCGAACGTGGAGACCGCCGGTGGAATCGGCTCCACGGTATATCCACGATTTGAATCTATACCGAAGGCCACTAGTCGACTCGATGGTGTAGATCCAGCGCAGGGACCTGCTGCACGATCCTATCTGATGTATATTATCCGGTATAAATCGGCCGATTCGCTTCCTGTCTTTATCAAATTGCGAATTAAAATAAATCCTGGCCTGTTTGGTACTGGAATTCTGATTTCAGCTGATTTTTATTTTCTTGAGAGCTCATGAAACAGATGACTTTTACGTCTTAATCCTTATCAGGATTCTTGCACGTATACATTATGAAACTATGACTCGATAAGGAAAGAAGAATTAGAACTCTCCACGAATTCCTGGTAAGAAATAAATGTTTTCTAAAATAACATTTCCTGAAACTGGCAATGCTTTTTTTGAGTAATTATCGAAATTCAAAACACGATATACACGCTTAATGTATTAGATGCAGAGCAAACTTTTCTTTACACATTCCAAGAGAACTGATTTAAGAGAAAGGGAGAGAGAGGGAGGGACAGAGATGAGCTGGCTTACTTGGCGCATTACTTGCTCGCCTCGTCGTAGCGATAGATCAAAAGGAGGAAAAGAGGCGAGGAGTGCGCTTTTGTTGCAGCACGCGCCCTAGTCAAAAGAGCAAAGCGATGGTGAAAAAGATAGAGATGGATAGGGAAAGAGACGGTGAGAGAGGGAAAGAGAGAGAGAGAGAGAGAGAGAGAGAGAGAGAGAGAGAGACCACCACAAATGGGAAAGAAAAGTGCATTTTTTCTACCTCTTGCTCAGTCTCGCTCTCTGGTTCAACGTTTCTCTCTTCCTCTCCTTCTTTTTGATCCGCTCCCCATGTGGGAAAGGGATCTGCAATTATTTATGGAGGCTGGTGTATAAATTTTGTTCGAAGAGCATAATGAGATAGACTCTCGCTGTAGCATGATTATTCAATTCATATTTTCAAATGATAATAGTAATCATGATTATTATGTAAAAATACGCCTAAGACAAAAGACAGAGATAAAAATGCTTTTTATAATTTTATTTACAAATCTATTCACATTTCTGATTAGAAAGCGTGCTATCCCAAAGCCAAATAAAATTTTCTTTGAATCAATCAATCAATTTCTCTCTCTCTCTCTTTCTGAAATTCAAATTCTCTCTGCCGCAAATATCCAGCTCATAATCGATTTTTCTCGGGTTTACTTTGAATTCGTTATCTCAACTCGTGCGCGCATCTTCAGTCGCTGCCCACGCGCGGTCCTTGAACGAGAGTGTATATGGTATAAGTAAAGACGAACAGTCGCACGCGCGCCAATTCAATATTATATCGATTTGCTTGAAAAAGAAGAGAGAAAGACAGAGGGAGGGAGAGAGAGCGAAAGATGTAAGTGTTTCGTATCTTTTTATGCAAAAGTTCAAATACAATATACAGATATAATAGTAAAGGAAAAAATATAGGAGCGTTTCCAAAAAGGACTTTGTACTACTCTTGCAAATTCAGTGTAAAGTGATATTTCAACAATGTTGTGAACTATCACATTGCATTAATACTAGATAAAATAAAAGTCGATGCTGTAATCAATTTCATAGAAAATTATAAGTGTATTAAAAAATAGAAATAAAATCACAGTAAAAGCATAGTTATAAATCTATCTGTCAATGAATGAAAATGCCACGTACTTATACAATATCAATCCTTCAATACAGTCACCCCTTCACTTCGATAACGTACTTATCAGTATATGGAATATGACAAAATAAAATAACATTTGGATCGTAATTCTTTCAAGACATGCATACAATAATTTGATATAGACTGGCGGATCATCCGTAACTAAAATATCTTGGATCTATCAAGCTGATTCTGAACGTCTTTCGTATAAATGCAAAAGAGAACTGTATCCATAACATAACTTTGTGGCGCAGAAAAATTAATCGCAATCGCAGATGACGTATCTACAGAATTTAGAATAGACTGCTCCCTTTTAGGAAAATAAAAATCAATTCAGATAAGGGCTACACTGAAGAAGTAAGAATATATGCCGGTTATCTATCCGTGGTCTTGTGCCGTTTGCAAGCGTTAACAAGGCTATTTTCATCGAATCACATGGTAGACAGCGGGTTTGCACATCGTCAAAAGCTTGACAATCAACAAAATTATCTTGCAAGTAATGAAGATCATTCTTTCCTGGAATCTCGGAAAAAAATATGACTTCTGAACTTTTCAAGAATTCCTCGAGGAGCGATGTGTCACCCCTATCAGATGTGACGTAGAGAAATACCATTGTCTGAGGTTTTTTTATTATAAAAATTGTCATAAAAAGTTTTTTTTTTTTTAATTTGAGCGATTGCATACATGACGACTTTGTAGTCGCTATAAGTGATCGATGGAGTTTTCAATCGCGAACAATTCTACGCAATCTCAACTTCATAGATGTTAATTTAACATTCATAGGTGGCGTTCATATTATCGGAATCGATAATCTCGTCATTAAGAGAACGAGAGAGAGAAGAGAGAGAGAGAGAGAGAGAGAGAGAGAGAGAGAGAGGGGGGTGGGTGCATTTCACATCGACTGGCAGCGACAATTGTTTGCGCTATCTACAGAAGTGTAACGCAATGATTACTTTCGTCGAAGCGAACGTCTGCGCGCTATCGGCATACATTGCGCACAGTGCATCGAAAGATTCGTGACGTTCATCGTATAGAGAACGTTTCTCGGCTCGTCGTAACCGACGCGCGCATTTCCGGATTCTTTTGCGCGCAATCGTCAATATCTGCGAGCCCCGTGTAATTTTCGTGACCCGGCATAATTTGCTCATATTAACGGGGCGAAGGAGCGACAATCGGCACGACGGTGAAACAACAGGTTGTTCTCGTACACGTTGATGTAACTGATCGTATTATTTTCGTAAATAATTCACGGGGGGGCGGCCGGGTATGGTGAATGATTCATTTAATTTACAAGTGGTGAGACTAGATTTTTGCAAATTTGCATACTCGCATGATCGAAACGAATGAAGCAATCGAGAACGTAACGTTGCTACGGAGGGCATGGCCATCCAATTATATCGTTCTGCTAACGATTCCAAATCTTGAAGACGCCGAGACGAAGAATAATTTTGCAGATCCATATGTTAGGCCAAATAATTTGGTTTGTACTAAGTAACAGAAAAAAGGCCGATCCAAATCATATTATGATTTCTCTGCTAGCCAGCGGTGTGCAAAAAATTTATCAGCGTCAGTAAAGTATTTTTCGATTCCAGAGCTGGAAACTTTGGAAACAGTTGGATCAGCTCGCGCTTGTCGCAAGATTCCAGCCGCTCTTCGAACATTTTCCAACGCTTTAGAAATCAAACGAAAATCCTACCTCCATTATATAACAAATATATTTCAATTGTTTAATTCTAAATCTATGAACTGAGTTTATCTCGGGGATAGGCAATAAAAAGACACAAGAACGATACAGTGAATCTGCTATTCACAGTAAAAAGTACTGTAATAGACGATGTGCGAACACGAACGAAATACAAAAAGGTGTCTTTCTGAAGTTGATTCGATCGAACCGATTGTTCAGGGAATGCAGCGTGGATTCTAATTAGATGACACAAGCGCATTCGTATCGTTCTTGCGCGGAACACAAGAGATCTCGCAGCTGATTGTTCCTTCGTACGCCTACATACGCTCGCCAGCAAATAATTTACCTATATACTTTTCTACAAAAGTTAGATAGAGAGAGGGAGGGGGGCGGGTGAGCGTACGAGTAGGAAGGAGAGCCTAACCAACAACACACAAGTATATCTTCGCCGGGGTTCGAGTCCTCGCGCATATATACGCGCGTTGGGGGGGGGGGGTGGATGGATAGGGGGAGGTTCCGCGAGTGCGAGGGAGAGCAACCCTTCTCAGGAACAAAGACCACGAGAGGAAAAGAGAAAGAGAGAGAGAGAGAGAGAGAGCGGCGGAGAGGGAGAGAAGGATCGAGCGAAAGGGGGCGCAGGGGAGGAAGCGCAGCGCGGTTGCGCTGGCGCCGTCGCCGTCGGCGAGTTTGCGCGTTTCGGGGCTTGTGTGCGGCGGGGCGCGAGCGAGAGGAACGGGTAGAGCTGGGGAGAGAGAGAGAGAGAGAGAGAGAGAGAGTACCGGGCGGCAGAGGCGGCGGCGTCGACAACGGTGGTACTGGTGCAACTCCGCAGTCGATATCCGCGCCTCGGGTCCGATCAACGACAGCACCGACGCCAGTAGCAGCAGTAGCAGCGGCGGCGGCGGCGTCGGCGGCACCGCTCTGCTCTCTCTCTAACCCAGAAGCTGGGGTGAGCGGGTGAGAGGGGGAGAGAGATAGAGAGAGAGAGAGAGAGAGAGAGAGAGACAGAGAGACACACACACGCGCGCTTAAGTCTTCGCCTCTCTCTCCAACGCTCTCGCATCTTTCGCGAGTCCACGCAAACACATACGTAGACGACTCTGTGTGGGGACTCAGGTGCGCGAGCGCGCGCGTGCGAACGCGGAGTGACTGGCAGGGGGCTGCCAGGTGACCCCTCGCGGTACCCAAAGCTCGGGGTGTTCGGCCGCGGCAGTGGCCGTGCGTGAACGGTTGTAAGAACAACACAGTATCTACGTGCACACACGCATAGATATATATATATATATATATATATATATATATATATATATATATAATTTCGTCGGAGATTATCCCTCCCGCGGGCGGGGGGCAGGAGTACGAGGAGGTGAGTTTTCACGCGGCCGCGAGTGCGACTCGCCCGCCGCGCCTCCTTTGGCTCGCTCCCTTATCAGCAGCTCCGCCCAGGATCCGTGCGACCGCCGACACGCGCCGCTGGCTTCTCCTACGTGTACACGCAGATCGCAATTCGGCCCGCCCTCGGCCCGATTCTCGCAGCATTACATACAGCCGTGGAATCCACTTACATGTATGAGTAAATTTATCCGCCGATACGGAATTCTACGCGCGGCTCCATAAATATATATATATATATATATATATATATATATATATATATATATATATACATATGTAGACTGTTGCGCTGTATACATGGGGAGAAGAAGACGGGGCGTATATATGGGCACGCAGACGCGCGCGAGCACGTCTTACACCCGGGAGACGTGCGTGGAGCGAGTGAAAGAGATAGAGAAGAGGATCGTAATAAAGGCATATAGGAAAGAAGATACCGTCGCGGGAAGGAAGCGATAAACAGCGTCGACGAGGAGGTGGGGAAGGAGGGAGGCATCGAGAGATATATGAAAGGAGCAGCCCGCCAACTACGGGACGTTGGAAAGATTGATACGCGTGTATACGCAACAGCAGCAACACAACAATAACAACAACAATAAAAGACCAAGTAGAGGAGGAAGAAGGGCGGAAAGGGGAGCATCAGTCGCGGAGGAGGAATATAAAGACGCGCGTGCCGCCGCCACGTCCAGGAGCATCGATCGAGCAGCCGCGCCGGTGCCTTCGCCGCCTTCTCGCTATCTCGCACCATCGACCGGGCGTTCGTTTTTTAGCCTCTTTCCCGCCAAATCTCTCCATAGAGAAACTCGGAGGTTAAGTCAATCCAACCGGAGAACGCGGTCAGTAATGGTTAAGGGCGCGTTCACAAGCAGAAGAAAGTAAAGAAAATTCGCGGACACGTAAGGAGAGCGCAGCCTGGTGCGTATGTTGAAATCGCGCTGCCTGCGAACATAGTGGCGAGGCCGTTCGGTACAATGGCTCGAGGCGTGGACTGTGAAAAGGGACGCGCGCGCATCAGGTGAAAAGGAGGAGGATAGAGAGTACAACGCGGAGTGTACGGAGATCGCGAACTTGGGTATGTATACGCGATCCGCTCTGTGCGCGAGAAAAAGGTGAAAGACAGATAGACTGAGCGAGAGAGAGAAGAGAGGGGGGAGGGGTGAGAAAGGGCGAACCCACACGTGTGCCACCGGAGCAGACGAGGGAGCGAGCGCGCGCGCGCGCGCCTCCGGCAGGAACGTCGGCCCGAGCGAAAAAGCAGGCCTCTTACATTTCTACGGATATAAACACGGAGAGATCGGAATGGCGTGGGGCTACTGGAGCGCGACTTCCGTCAGCGATCGCGGTCGCTCACCTCGCCGCGACAAGGACAAACAGTACGGCGGCGGCGGCGGCGGCGGCAACGCCTCGGCCGGCCTCTACCATCAGCAGCAGCAGCAGCAGCAGCAGCAGCAGGTCGCCACGGGCAACAACAACGCGCTTCTGCAGCAGCAACAGTCCCAATACCTGCAGCCCGACGAGCCGCCCTCCTCGGCGGCGGCGAGCATTCTGCAGCAGCAGCAGCAGCAGCCGATCCCCCACCCCGCCCAGGCCTCGACGGCCGGCGTGACACTGAGCTCGAGCGAGCCCCCGCAGGGCGGCTCGAGCCTCCAGCAGATGCACCAGATCCACGCGGAGCTGGCCGCCTCGGCGGAGGTGGCCCTGCCCCCGGGCCCGCATCATCATCATCATCACCACCATCAGCAGCTCCAGCAGGACCCGCGCGGCCTCGGCCTCGGCGGCGGCGGCGGCGGCGGCGTCGGCGGCTCGTTCTACTCGTACTCGGAGGCGATGGCCACGGGCCCGAGGCGCGCGGGCTGCGGCGTCCCGCCCCTGAGCTACCCGCCGCCCTCGCCCGTCGAGAGCGACAGCGTCGACTACGAGCAGCCGACCACGAGCGTCCTCAACAGCTACTTCCAGCCGCGCCAGCACCACGACGACCTGGTGCTGGTGGTGGACGAGCCCCGGCCGCCCATGCGGCGCGCCTCCTCGATGAGGATAGCGAGGCCGCGGCTGCGCTCGCGCGGCGACGAGGACGAGGAGGAGGAGGAGGGGGACGGGGACGGGGACGAGGCGGGCCTGGCGGCCATCGACGCGGTGGGTGGCCTCTCGGACGTCGAGTTCGAGGACGCGGCCACGGCCAGCTGCGCGGACGTAGTTTACGGGGGCGGCGGCAGGCCGCTGCACCGGCAGCCGAGCGGCGGGATCGCCGGGATCGGGGGCGTTTGCCTGCTGCACGGCAAGCCGAGCTACGGCAGGGCGACGCCGCCTGAGCCCCCGGCGCCGCCCCTGCCGCCGCCGATCGCAGCCGGGATGATGGAGCCGCCGCACCCGGGCGGGGAGCCGCAGTTCTGGTTCGACGATATCACATGGGGTAGGTCTTCTTCCACTTGCTGGGATGATGACGACGACGGTGAATATAATAATACTTGATTGTCTGTCTGTCTGTCTGTCTGTCTGTCTGTCCTGTGTGTGTCTGTATGTATGTACCTTTGACCTCTATTTTGAGGGATTTATATGTATATATATATATATCTCCCGCCAGATATTCATTTCCTTTTATTTTGTATATAGAATTATCTCCTGATACCCGGATATTTCGAAGTTTTGTCATTTGCTGCATTTGTTAAATGTTAATACCGACGAGATGAAGCAAAAAGCCAAGCAGAATTATCTTTAACGATTCCCCCGTAAAGATCGAGTCTGAGGATTATGTTAAGTACTTTTATAATCCATTGCGATACGGGTGTGGGTAGCAGGCGATTATCGCGCGAGAGGTGTTTATCGCAAGCGCGACTGAAAGGTGGCGGAGTACTGATGGACAGTTGATAAAACATCTAATACCACTAAGTAATTTCATCAAAGATTTCGATCAACTAAAAAATTATCACCTTTTCTAGAAAGTTTTATAAGTGACAAATTTAACATTTACAATGAATCTTCGTAAAATTTTATTAGAAACTTTTTAACTAAAAAATTTTTCTCTGCGTATAATTTAGCTTTTACGAACTGATTTCCGGCCGTAAAATTCAATCGTTCAAGCCTAATTTTAGAATTAATATCGAAAAAGCGGAAAATGGTTATAAAAAATAATAATTCATTTCGACGAGCTTGCGCAAAGTTGAGGTTTATCCGCGCACGGCCGTTTGCAGGGGTTCGTTGACCCTTCCATCGCGTACGTACAGGCGGCTCTGCAGAGAATGGATAAAGACGACAGTCCTTGATCATTTACGGAAAACGCCGAGCGTGCGCCAGCGATACGTTTCGCGAACTCGCGGGCATGCGCAACCTCGAACTTTGCGCACGGGGTGGCTTTGTGTGGGCGCGCGTATAATCCCGCGCGAGGGAGTAGGTCGCGAGATAAGAAAATCGCCTCGGACAGTACAGTTTTTGTTTGTATTTTTCACGAACTGAACGATAAAAAAAAAAATTGCGATTTCGTGTTTAAAATGGCTTAAAGTTCTAAATACATCTAAATCGCAGCATTGAGGCGCTCAAATTGATTTTTTTTTTTTTTTTACAGTTCGTGAGCCAATTGAGCAAATTACGAGGTAACTAACAGACACCCGGAGGCATGTTGAAATGTTTTAATATTAGTCGCCGTCGAAATTCCAGAATTTTTCAACTATTTTAATCGCCCGTTTAATGATTCCTAAACTCTTAGCGTCTTTATTTACGTTGACAGCACTTCAGTGGATAGCCTGCATCACAAACACGTAGCTTTTAGATACAAACGCATGATAATCCCTCCTCGCACATAGATTTGTGGAAAAAATTTGAAAATGAAGCGATTTTATCTTGGACTTTTATCAATTTCCAGGAAAAAAAAAGAATAAAGTTCTTTAATTTACGTGAAGACTGCAAATATAGATAAGAATTGGATTATATAATAAAAATTTATGATTTATTTGAGCTCCCTGGGACATTATGAAAAATTTTTACAATGTAAGCCGTTTAAACATGCTTCTAACTAAATGATTAATTAATTGATAATTAGAGAGTTAAACTGATTTTGTTCGTTTGCAAGAATTCTTGGCAAGAAATGTTGTTAATTTGAAAAAATTTAAAATCATTTCAAATATTATTACACGGTATAATTTATGTTTTGTCGCTAGTATGTCAAACAATTTCATATAATTTCAATTGGTTTTTTAATGAATTCTGATCACCAACCGTTATAAAAGACAAATATCTTATAAACAAAAATATTAACTAATATTGTTACGCGTCTCACTGGGGATGTACGTAACGAATTCAAAGCCATTGGCTGTAAATTTTATTTCGACTCATCAAAGTCCACACAGACCATTTCCCGCGCTTAAGCGCGCCAGTTCTAAACTCGCCTTTCAATTGCATGAGTATGTATTTATATATGTATGTATGTACGTATGTATGTATGTATATACATATATAGAAAACGGAATGAGATTCGAAACGTGCAAGCTCGCGCGACGCCGTCTGGAGACCTCGAGACTTGCGCGCGTCCTTCTCTCCCGCCTGGCACTCGTCAACCTACTACAGCTTCTCCTTTTGTTCTTTCGCGCAGTGGATATTAGAGAGAGAGAGAGAGAGAGAGAGAGAGAGAGAGAGAGAGAGAGAGAGAGAGAGAGAGAGTGAGAGTGAGTGAGAACATCGAATTTCAATGTGCAAAAGAACAAGAGACTCGGCGCGCTCGAGCTGGAGAGATAAATAGCGAGACTGCGTCCTTCGTCGATTTTTAAATTGAGTTTACCCCATCCCTGCCCGACCGCCCCACTCCCATCTATTTCATAGAGAGAGCGCGAATGGTACGGGAAAATAAAAGGGCGTAGGGTGATGGGAGGGGGGGGTGGGAGGTGGGGTTGATCGGAGGGCATCGGGGCATTATAATAAAGAGAACACGCGCACGCGCGAATAGCGACCGTGGGAGGGATAAAGATAACGCGAAGGGAAAATTTTCCGCGTCGTGGGCGTGCGTGTAGCGTCGTCCTTCCTTTTGGTAAGCAAGCCAACTTTCTCTCTCTGTCTCTCTCTCCCGTCCCCGCGCGCCCTCGCATCCACACGGCGGCAAAATTGATCACCGCGCTGTGGCGGCACCGTGCGGCGCGGGCGGTCCGAGCTTCTTTCCGCGCGTTCCGCCGAGAGTTCTTGCCTCGTGGGTTTTTTTTTTTTTTTTGTTTCCCAATCCCCCCCGCCCCCTTTCGCCTTCTAGAACGAATTGAAATCCTCCTCGGCTGGCTCGGACGCGGGCTAATCTATTTTTCGTGTCCGCATCCGCCCCCCTGGGTGGGGGGAGGGCAGAAGGCTGCTAAATTTTCAGATTTTCATTTTCTTCCTCGTGCCTGGGTACGTGCGTCCAAGGTTCTTTTATTCGATAGAGAAAGAAAGAGAGATACATACTTAAAGTACGCCGGGGATGCTTTTTATCCGTTTCTTCTTATCCAAATAGAATTTTTGAGCTTAAGAAAATCAGACTGGAGAAAGGGAGCAATTTAATTTTCTTCGTCCAAGGCCTGTTTACCGTGTTGATGTCAGTTATTTCTCGTATACGAGGGTGTCGACTTGTTTTTCTTTTGCTTCGCAGCGAGCTTTTTACATTCGTTATTCTATAAAGAAAGACAATTGGTTGGTACTCATAAGTACGAATTGACAATGTATAATACAATAGTACCCATTATGATAGTGTACAAGGTACTTTAACTGACAAAGGTCCATAGAAATATTAATAAATATATGTTAAATACTAAGTCACTGTTAATTTTTCCTGATCATATATTCTGAAACTTAACTGCTGTCATTGATCCTTATTTAAATCTATCTGATGTGTATTTTAGCCCCGGGCCATTTGTAATCTAAACACGCGCACAAAATTTAACAGTCCCTTTCACCCATAAGATAATAAAGTCGCGATATGAAAAAAAAAACAATATAGCTGACTTTTGGTGAGATTTAGTCTTTTTCTTTTTTTTAATTGTTTAAAGGTACTATTGACAATTGCAACCCCGATAAAGATCGCCGTGAAGCCGAGAGCGAATCGTTATTTTTAAATAAAATATGTCAGCTCGATCGAGAAAAACTATCGTTTCATCGGGGAACAGTGTGCGCTTAGTATTCTCGTTTGATTGATTGCTCTTGTATGATAACGCATCCCACATTGCCCTCCCATTGTTCGATCCGGATTCCCGGACCATCTGGACCTAAACACCGGTCACTGTGCGAGATTTTTTTCGTCAATTTGCTACAAGGACGGACGTCCGGCATAATAGAGCGTCTATTTTTAGGGAAAAGCAACAGCAGCGATCGATAAAATGGTCCACGTAAGAAGGACTAGTCGGGATAGGCATATAATTATAAATACGAGTAGACAATTTCTCGCAACTAAATTAGAGGCAAAAAAAAAAACAAAAATTAAATGATCCGTAAATCAATTTGTCCCGCGATGTTTAAGTCGAATGAAGAAGAAAAATCAGTTAACGTAAAATAATTTCAGATCATAAGACAATCCATACAAGCAGAAGATTTTTCGGCTGTTTTTTTTTTTGTTGCCTATTCGTCACTTTCAACTTACGAGTTTGCGCGCTTGTATACATTTATCCTTCATTCTAGAGACATTTTGACAAGTCGGCCCTTTATGAAAAAGTCCGTTGAACGAAATTGTTTCAACGTTACGACAAGTCGCTGATCTCCTGCAGACTAAGATACACTGGGCCCCGATGAATTTTGCGCACAAGATCGGACTTCGAGCAACAATATTGATCTTTTACTGTTATATATACGTATATAAAGAGACTCCGAGGATAATACGCGAAAAATACACGAGCAATTTCTCCGCATTTATATATTGAAAAATAATCACAAATCAAATCTATATACAAAAGATGAATCCAAACTTATATACCCAATTCACCAGCTGGAATAATATGATCCTCATTCGTTTTTTAAACAAAGCCGATTTCAAACACGTATTTTTAAGGAACGATGATCCAAATTTCATTTCTCGTAGCTAAAAATGTTTTGTAAATATAAAATGAAAAAAGAGGTTACCCGAGCTGGATTCTTCGTCCAACGCGAAAGTATCTCTGTGGCTCTCGAAGCGTGTAGATCGTTAAAATTTTCAATAAATGCATTTTTTTACTTCTTGAGGAATCTTGAAAAATTCGTAGTTTCTTTTCCTCGAAAATAATTGCTCTGGCTGAAAAGTTTAAGACGTACAGCGCCTTTTGGCCATTATCACATGTCTACACTTTCGTCGACTTTTATACATGTGCCAAAAAACACCACCACACTTGTTACACAGGGACGTACAAACGTAACTGTCGCAGTGACTTTATTCATAATCAAAATACGTAGAATTTGAAATTCAACAAATCAAAATTAAGATATTGTCAAATGAGAGATAGTCTGCAATCATTTTCCGCATCTTAATGCGACCTTTTGCAGCCGGTGCGGCTCCTTTTCTGAGAGTAAAATACAAATCGATTTTTAATTAATATATAATATATATATATATATATATATATATATATATATCGAAGTGCCTCAGAGGTCAACATTCGAAAGTTCTGAGTTGAAATATTAAAATAGTTTGCCTTAATTAAGTGAGGATTTCCTGAATTTACGGGTTGTCACGGGGCGGTGGGGGGGGGATGACGAAGCACACATAGAAACGATTATGTCTATTGTAAATAGCGCGTAGCTTCAACTCTCCACGATCGTGGTCTAATCGAATGGATGATAATATGTGGACTATATAAAAAAAGAAAAAGGAGGGAACTTTCCCTCGTAAATCGCGTATCAATTGTTACACACGGTCGTGAGCGGCACACCCAATCGGCTCGCCTTCGCCGCCGCGCTGCAATTGATACTGATTGGTCTCGATGATATTTTCTTGAAAATACCAGTTTGATCCCGTTTCTGACGATCTCTCCGTCGTCCCTCGCCCCTCTCTCTTACCGCTTGCGCTCAAATACGCGCTCCTGTGAGAGCGAACGCCGCGCATGAAAATGGGGTTGTCGCGCGTCAAAGGCGCGCGCGCACGCATTCGATAAAAATGAAGGGCGACGCGACGCAGGAAGAGTAAATGGGGCGTGATGCTACGCACGCGCTTGTGAATATGCCTGTATATATATATATAAAGCAACTCCTCCTATTGTCTCGATAGGCGCGTGCATGCACGTTACGCGGGCGCTCGTCACATTTTGCCGAGCGGCACGTCTCCCGCCGTCACCGCGCCCGCGACGCGCTTGTGCAACTCCGCTCGCGTCGGTTCATTGGCCCCGTTCATTAGCCGGATTCTCTCCCTCTCTCTCTCTCTCTCTCTCTCTCTCTCTCTCTCTGTGCCCTCCGTCTCCGTTTAGCGCTCGTCGTGCTCTCGTCGACCCACCCAGTCCAGCCCCTACGCGCCGTGAAATTTCATAAATTCGTCGTCGTTGGTGAAAAGCATCGCGGGCGATTGGGTGAATTAGGGGACATTTGCTCGATTGATTGATGCATCGGTAAGAGAGAGAGAGAGAGAGAGAGAGAGAGGGGGGGTGATAGAGAAAGAGAGAGAGAGAATATTGTATCGAGAGATGAGCAGAGGCCGTAACACAGCGAACGATCCGTTGTCATTTTTAATGCAACAGCATGTATAAAATAAGATCTAATCCAGTTCGTCTTGTCGTCTTATTCGAGGCTTCGCGATACAAATACATAAATATCCGCGTGACGGTGTGTATGACGAACGAGGAGACAGACAGACGCCGTCCTCGCAAACAACTATAAACTGCATAATTGACGATAATTGCCAGTGTTATACTTCGCCAACTGTGGCGCTCCGATGGCTCATTGTTTCCGTATAGTCGCGGCGCAGCTGTAAAATCAATGTGACCGGCGTTATTCCATGGCTTTCGTCGTTTTCGTGAACCACGCGTGTCTATAACGATAACAACATTTACAAGAACACGCGTAATTTGCGCACATTGTTCAGAAATTCGTTATTTGTGTAATAAAATAAAATTTTCCGTTTCATTCAATAATCCTTAGCGCGCGCGCGCGCACACACACTTTTTATTAGAATATCCATACGAGCAATGCGAACTTTTCATCGAAGACACTAACAAGAAAGGCCAATATGCTTTTTTCGTTAAACTGAATGAGAATTCGAGGTCTCGTCGCAATAACCTCGGTAGTTTCGGATTCACGATCGTTTCAAGGTCGAATGACGCGCCGCGCTACGTCGAGAGCACATCTGAATATTTGTATACGTCGATGGTCGGCGGAGGGGGGGGGGGAGCGACTCGTTCCCGAATTCAAGTTGAAGTTCGAGAATTCATCCGTCCACAATGACGACGAGCTGCAAATCGCATGAAATAGTTCGATCTATTAATTACACCGTGACTGTGGCGTAAAAGAAGAAATAAAAAAAAAAATTAACGTTTCATAGCTTTGCGATCGCTCATTCCGACGATGCACGTAAACATTTTGAATAACGTTACTCGCATCATTCCAAAAAGTAATTTTAACCGGTACAATGGATTTTTATGAATAGTTCAGTTATATGTTATATCTTCAGATGTTATAATTTACATTTGAACTGCGATCCGACATTCGTTACTTATGATCATTTTACAAACCTTAGCGTCAGATCTATCAGTTCTTCCTGTGTTTTTTCTCGATTTAGAATCGGTGGAGCACGTTACAAATTGGAAATTCCAACGTTTTGCATTTGACATTTTAATGGCCTAGAATCTGAACTTGGGAAGAAACATCTCAGCAGATCGGAAAACACATAGAGACAGAAAAGCTTGGTTTATAGGTGGTTGGTTTATGCTTGGTTTATACTTGGTTTATATATATACTTATAATTTACAGAAACATTTTCGTCTCTTTTTTTTTGAATCTTTGGTAAGAACTGCGTTATCTTTCATGTATGGGCAAATAAAAAGTAAAAACTTAAAGAAAAAATTGAAAAACAAAAAAACGCAGATAATTTTTTTGATATTTGTATGTAAATGTATCGATAATAATTTTCATGTATTTTGACTTAAAAATACAGATTCATTCGATATATTATGCATCAGACTTCTGGAATGTAATAATGAATTTTTTTTAATGATGTACACATTAAGTTTCGTTCCAACTAGAGTAAAATAGTAAAATAAGATAATGAGACTCTTTGTACTAGGCTCTTTGGACTTTATTCTCATGATTACTCTAGATTTCAATATATTGCGAGGCTTTTCTAAAGTGCGTTCTTTAAATGTTTTGACATCGTAATTACAAAGTACTCGATCGAAAGAAAATTTTAGAGCTTGAGATTTTTTTGACGCACATTGAATCTGCCAAGCTTAATTTATTAATTAATTTTTATAAAATATTCAGGCGAAAAGTTTTATTATCACGTGTAAATGCATCACAAAAGTTATCAGACAAAACGTGCTGTAATTAAATTGAAACAAAAAAATGACGGAGTACATTTTTTACGAGTATATTCTTAAATTACAATCAGCAATTATCAGGAAGATTGAATAGTTCACGGAAGAGTTGTAAAGCTCCAAAATGAAAATAAAATTAAAAGTGATTGTTAAATTTCTTATATTTTATCCCTTTCTCGCCGTAACTTCATTGAAATCGTCATTATCGTGAACAAAATGAACTTAATGAGTTATACATTGCCGAGTAACATAACAAATCGCGATAGTATGTTACGTTGGAGTTTCCTCAATAAGTGCCTTCCAACATTAATTCCGGTAGATTTCCCGCCTATATATATATATTGGATCGATCTTGAACTTTGTCCGGCCAAGAAACCAGCCCACCACACAGTTGGTGTGGCACACCGGTGTCCCATATCACAGACGCCCGCGCCGTCGAAATTCGCCACTCGTCCGCGGGTGTGGCACAACGAATGTATGTGTATATATATATATATATATAGGCGCGCGCGCACACACGCACACAGCCACACACAGAAATGTGGAGCAGCAGCTCGACAACAGCCGTATAATCGCCTCAACACGGAGCGGCAGGCTGGAGGGGGAAGGAGGAGAGAAAGAGAGAGAGAGAGAGAGAGAGAGAGAGAGGGATAGGCAGCTAGCCACCGCAGGCGTCGACAGCCTATTGACCCGTGTTAGCGGATTAACGGTAATGGGCATCGCCGACGCGTCGCTTCGCGCGCGGTCCGCGCCTCCGGTCCACCGTGCAATTAACGTGCGCGCGCGCGCGCTCCAGCTCTAGATCTGCCTCCTCCTCGTCCTCCGTCCGTCCGTCCGTCCAACCAACCGACCGCCCACTCCTCCTCCCCCCGTCCTCCTCGTCGCCGCCACGACGCGGGTCGCGCAAGAATGTAATAGCGGGCCGCCGCTTTTAACTTGCGGGGCCGTCGCGACGGACGTTTCCCTCCCCCCGGTCCACCCCGTACTCCCACGTGGATTGTGTATCTGCCCCGATGACGCAAACTGCCTGTATATCTATGCATGTACAATCGTGGGAATTAAACAAGCGCGTCCGTGCACATGAATCATCTGTTTTGCCGTGTGTGTTATCCACCCCCGCCCCTCTGGACCTATAAATTTCAATATTTCGAAAAAAGTTTTTTCAAAAAAAACAAAAACAAAAACAAAAACACGACCGACAAACACCTCTGAAACGTAGATGCGAACCTTCCGAATATATCGATTGTTTGAATAACGCCCCGTAGTTTTCAAAAAAAAAAAAAATTGACGTATGTATAAGTTGCTGATAATATTGTAAATGAGAAATATCCCTTAAACGATATCTAGAATTTAGCTTAGTGCAGCTTCCTCGAACCTATGCTGAGCGCATGATCCACATGTTTATTACGCTGTAATTTAAGTAAAATACACGTACAAAAGATTTATAGAAGAACGATTGAGCAATGTTTTAAGCAACTTAAATATTTTCTTAAATCTTAAATTGATCTTATATCTTAAATAGGTTATTCATAAATGTCGTCCTCAGCATGTAAAACATCGGTGGCTGGGTGGAGAGGAGGGTGGGGTGACAGATATGTTTATTACACCGTCGCGAAATTCTTGCTTTTCGTGTATTTGAATTATTTTGCATACGAATATACGTTTCAGTTATAATTTTCATATTATAACAAGTTCGGTTTGAGAGTGTGAGTGAGTGAGTGAGTGAGTGAGTGAGTGAGAGCTCGAGACGGAGAAGAGAGCGGGGGTGGGGCTGCCGCCAAGAGAATTAACACGACGAAATTAGTCAATGCGGCGAGTCCGACGCAAAAGTGCGCCGCTTTTCCGCAGTATGGCGTTTTTTTTTTTACGACCATCGCCGCGGCAGGCCGAGCGGCGGACGCGCGTGCTCTTGGGCATACACGGCGCGGCGCTGCCGCGGAATTATTAGCGAAACATATTGGGGCCCCCACCGCCGCTGTAACTTTCGATCAGGCGCCAACTTTCAATTATTATACGACTCCCCTTCGGCCCGAGCGCCTCCCCTCGACGTATTAACGCGAAAGCCCCCCGGCCGCCCTCCTTCCGCTCCGCTACAACGATGAGAGTTGGGAAAGCTCGGGGGAGCGGAAGGGTGGGGGAGAGGACGTAGTTTCCGGCTCGCTTCGGGCATACCCTGTAACGGGACGACCGGAATTAATGTGCTGCCGCGCAATTTTTTCACTTTCTGTCGTGATAAAATTATTATGAACACCCCCCTCTCCTTCCTCTTACGCTGTGACGCAAATGCAACCTATTTTTTTTAACACTATCTTGCTTTCAATGGAACGAACCGATGTTTGGGAAATGCTGGCTAAAAAAAATTTGTCTAATACCTATAAGTGCCAATCGTTCATCAATTGTACGCGAAAGATTCAAGCTTCAAGAGAGAGAGAGAGAGAAGAGAGATCCAGAAAAAGTTTCGTTAATTAATTATTAATCATACGAAGTATATGGGAAATCAGATCATTTGTTTAACAATAATGACGCAATCAATATTAATAGTTTTTGCCGCATATATGGATATGTCAAATTTATTGTTGTGAAAATAGGACATTAAACAATAGAGAAAATCAAGTATAGAGAAGAGTAATGGCATTCTAGAGATACGAACATTGAAATCCCCAAGGCCCCACATCAACCTTTGTCAGCCACGAAGCACCTATATATCTATATAGATACTTTACAAAGAAAAACAAAAACCAAGTTGTCACAATTCCCTGCATTATCGAGCTATCGTATACCAGTATTCAGTATAACTTTAGCATTCAAGGAACATAGTTCCGTTATTACGACAGCGCAAGTAGCTAATCGGGGCGAAAGCATAGCATCCGTACAAAATGCTTGGGAAGAAATAAGTTGATATTGTATGCCTAAAAAAAAACTCACGATCATACATTAAATAATTCCTTTTGTTGCACGTAAAATGGATTTGGTCTCTACCCGGTAATTTTCAGTCGTGCGCTCCTCTCCTAAAATCTTCATATGGAAGGCTGAAATTGTACAGGGATCCCTTCCACAAGTAAATGTGAGACTCTCCCTCTATGCCGAGTTGATTAATGAAACAGAGCGAGCCAAATAGCATTATACGTCTTTTTGTTCTGTAACATTGTCAATGAAATATTTCACAGATAGCGGATCACTGTGGCGGCAGAGCACTGGAGCATCCGATTCTGGGTCATGAGCGCTTCATCGACGAATCGAGGCCAAATCCCGCCTGTCTTTCGTTTAAATTAGGAATCGCTTCGATTTTCGCAATAGACCGCGCCTGCAGAGTTTGTCAAAGGCTCCACTGAAATCGGGTACGGATGAAGGACAGCTATCGATATTTCCTTGATTCCCAAGCGCGGATCGTCGAATGATTCGTGGTTTTTAAGCACCTGAAAAGTCGGCCTGAAGCGATGCCAAAACGAATCGAGCGTAAACCGGGAATCGAGATAATTCATCGGCTAACGACGGATTAGCCCGTCGAGGATCTTTCGGAGCCAATAACAAAAGAGCGTATAATGATAGGAGGGTACTTTTGCTACGAGAAGAGATTTTTAACGATATTACGGAAATACCTGGAGGCGAAGGAATAGGAACAAAAAATGAAGATAGGATAAATCGCAAAAAAATTAATTTCAAATGAATATAAAAAGAAAAAGTTGCAAATCACCACAGATCCAGCTTTGTGCCATGATCAGATCTGCCGGTGTCGGTAAAAAAACAATGAAAAATTTACACATATATATGTATAAATGTTTGGGAGTCGCGTGCGATGATATTTCTATGAGCCAAAAAAGCGCGAAAACTTCTCTCCTATTCATGCGAGCATAAGAATTCCGAATTCACCGTACACCGGAGTAGTAATTTCATCTATATCCAACCCCAATTCGCCCTCGTTACGAAGCAGAATAACAATAATTCGATATGGGAAATAGAGGGTTAAGCGCAGCTTTGTAGCTCTCAGGAGGCGAGCGTATAGAAAGAGTAGCAAATCATTTCCCATAGCACGCATGTTACATACTTTTCACTTCATTCCCACCATGCACTTATTAATCCAAACGATACAGAGATTAGTCAGCCTCGTCTACGATATCGCTAGGAAATGTAAATCCAGGTATCGAAATGATAATGACAGCATCGGACGTGTATAAAAGTGGTACTCGCAGGACTCGAGTGTATACGCACAGGTTGAATCATTCACGGGCAATGTAAAAAAAAGGGGGTGAGAGATCCCAGAATGCTACTCTGGAGTAACGATCGTGAACGATGTTAAAGCTTTTCGTCCAGGAAAGAGGGGAAGGGGGGCACTTGCGATCCATCCGAAGGATATTATTATTCAAGCAACGAACGTGCTTCGCTCTAAAAGTAGTTCAACTTCTGCAGTTCCTCGTAGCAAGTGTGTTAAGAGCGAATTGAGCTGCGCGTCTTTGATGCGCGTCGAACGCACGCGTAAAAGCACATCCTCCGAGTATAGTAGTCTCTACACACGTATATATATGTATATATATATATATATATATATATATATATATAATGAAAACCCGACAGAGCGTTCAGGGCCGCCCGTCTCGCGTTGGACGCTGAAACTCAGCGGAATCCAAGAACAAAACCGCACTCACTCCCCCCGAGAGGAGGGGAGTTCGGTAAGGGCGCAGAGGGGCACGAGTACATGCGGTTAAACGAGACCGCGTATTATTCCATGCGATACTGTAAAGTCCCGGCGTCGCCACCCCCGCGCGTTCTTTGGAGCTGCATCGGCGGGATGAGTGGTGGGGGGGAGGGGTATATTGAATGCTCAATCGTGCGCGAATTAATCGAGCACGGTTATTATTATATACATACAAGAAAACTCGTTTGCCCGACCGGTTGTGTTCTCGAGACACTTCATTGATATTCCGTGATATATATACTAGAGAATTGTATAACTAAAATGTATAGTGGTTGCTTGGTTTTACCGCATTTTACGTAACATCTCTATATTTTGGGAAGTGATTTGGAGGAAATGGTAACATTAGTTGAATAAATTTATGATAATCATAAAGATGATGAATGTTTGTATTTCGAGAAAGCAAATAAATAAATGTCTTGGATCGCTTTGCTTGTCCACTTTTATTTTTTATTTTCATCAATAAGTCATACTCTACCATTTACCAATTTCTAGATGCAATTTATACCCATTTATTTAAGAGAAAACGTCATTTGGTAGCTTAAAGCTAAAAAAGTTTATTTACTATGTTGAATAAAACAAATTGTTTATTGTCAATGTTCGAGAAAATTAGTTCATGAAGTATTTTAGATCGCCGTGATGAATTACGATTTAGAATTACGAAGATTTAGAATTAGCTCTCCAAAAAGCCAAAAATCAATTTTCACAAACATTGAACATAAACAAATAGATTTATAAATAAAAATATTGGTGTGACAAGAATAATACAAGTGTGTGTAATGTTCGTGAGACAATCGTATCATTAGGATCCGTTTGCCAAATGAATCCATTGCGATTCATTGAGATTCAATGCAAACATAACAATTAGCGCCAGCTTTGTCGATCATATATAGCGATGATATCGATGATGATTATATATATCACCTATCCGTGAAGTCAATGCCAATTGCAATGAAGGCCTATCGCGGCGAATCTGTCATGCATCATGCGTATATGCGTGTATTTATGAATGTATGTTTGCGTGTTCGTGTGCATACATGGTATTCACATAATCTTTACGGGGACTTGGAATCCGAGAGAATATTATCGACAGCCACATATATTACGCGCACGAATATAGTCGAGCCACCGGCGATGAATTCCGCAAATTTATGTAAAAAAACCGCTACATTGATATAGGTTAAACATGCATTGGACGGTATGTTGCGGTGAATGCAGGGGCGGAGAAGAGGCAATCATCCCACTTTTATGCGGATCAGTAATTCGAGAAAGACAGTCCGACGCAATTCATAGCTGATTAAATTTCGAGTGACCAGGGAGATGGTAACGCTCAAGCATAATGACATTTACACATAATGTATATAACTCTCTGCGTTCGCAAACCATGAATAATATACGTATGTAACACGTGTACGACTTACGATAATTTTATGTGTGACATATGGGCTCAAAAGTGCAGGGCCTAGTGGCGCAAGGACAAGTTTATTTTTCATTTAAAATTGACTTTATTCGTCCATATAATCTTCATCAAGAGCAACATAATCTTTCCAGCGTCGCTCGTTAACATTTCAATAGTACTATTGTCGAACGATTTATCTTTTGCCTTAAAATAGGTCTCGGATTCAGCGATAATCTCTGCAGTCGAGCGAAATTGCTTACTGGAAAGTATTTTTTGAGGCCTGCCAGTAGTAGCTGAGAGCTAAATCTGACGAGGACGTTGAATACAGAAGCAATTTGTAGCCTAAGTCGTACAATTGTGCCAACATTTTCATTGATTTCTAACACGGTGCATCGTTTTGATGAAGCGAAAATTGTTTTTCTTCGCCATACGTAATCGCTCTTTTTTGCAATTTTTGCCTTCAAACGTTGACATAACGCTATATAATATTAACAATAGCTGACATTTCTCCTCTTTATAGATAGTCCATGAATATTATAACGACTCAAATTACAAAAAACCAAGGCCATAACCTTTCAACTGATTTTTTTGCTTCCCGGTGCATTAAATATGGTTTACCAGTTGCTGTGAACCTCGTTATTGTGAAGTGAAGTCATAAATCCATCTTTCATCCATCGTCACATATCGATGCCAAAGTTTCAGTTTATTACATTCAAACAAGGTTAAGCACTGCTCAGGGTGATCAACACGTTGTTTTTGATGAATAGTGGGTGAAAGTGGCGTGGACTTTGATCAAAGCTTTCTCATAGACAAATCTTCATGTAATATCAACACTTGCTTTCGATATCTTCATGTGAATTAAATGCGAATTAAATGACGCAACTTCACTTGTCGATCATTCAAAATGATTTTTAAGGAGTTTCTTGTGTTCTTTATCATCGTTGATTCTTCGACCATGTTTGAAGTCAGCAACCAAACTTTTTATTATTGTTTCCTATGGAGAGAAGTCCCCAGAATATTTTTCAAACCATTGATTTGCACAGAAGATAATTTTTTCCATCGAGAACATTGTAAAGTTACAACGCGAAATTGTTTTGGATCCATTGTTTTCAAAAGCAGCGTCACTCGTAGCACAATAGCTGGCAAACTACTGAATGGAATTTCATGGAAATATCAACAGCTGTCTTTTGAAGGTTGAGGTCTAACTGAAAATGAGGTTAATGCGATAAAATTAAACGCCATCTATCTAGAGGTCCAGGACTCTTCAGCACTTGTTCACTATTTTATATCTCGTATCTAATTTAATTATATTTGTTTTTACTCGCGCTTCTACAATTCAACTTGACTGCATTTGAAAAAGAATATTAAAAAAAAATTCTATATAATAATCCCAGAATTCTTGGACTTTATTTATAACGCTTACCCGAACTTTGTATATCGACAAACTTGTATTTTTTAATACACGCACGCACAAGAAGATGTTTTTTTTTTTCATTTCCTTTGCCGAAACTGTAATATTCCAAATAATGCGTAACCGACAAAGTGTTCAGTGCACGTTAGGGCATAAAATGTATATAGTATAGCATGTGAAGAAGGGTTATGCGCCACTCGAAACATGAATATCTTTTACGAGATGCTATATACAATCACAGAGTTCCGCATACTTGTGCGAGCATTTTTTTTTATGATTCTTGTAAAAAAAAAAGAAAACAAACCATCATATTTGAATGGTCAAGTTATTTTTTATAAAATACTTTCTGCTGAAGTTAGTATCCGTTGAAAAATAATGAATCGCGTATAAAGCTATTATATAATAAAATTTATATCATTATTAAACAATGTATTTGTGTAATTGACGATTTAATTATATATAAGTCACTTCTAAATATTGCACGAAAATTCAAGTACACTTATATTACAAAAGAATCTATAACAAAATGTTAAATTTCCTTCCAGACCCTTTAATATCTGTGAACGCGCTTAACTTTGTAAGGAAGTTTGAATGTCACGAGAATAAAACATTTCGCCCTTTACGCCGAGGAGCTGCCTTCGACTTATTGTAAAAAATGGTGTATATAAATATAGAACATCAAAGCAAAATTACGGGAAACTTGAATAATTCCATATCTATATCTATACAGCGTATTATTCGAGTCCCGTGTGTCGCAGCTCTTCGACAGAGTGGAGGGAGACGGAGACATTTATCCGTATACCCTTGATAAAATAACCGTAGCCCCCTCTTTTCATTATATACGAAGGAATAATGAATCGCGTGCCGCCGCTTCGCGACAGCGAGGGTGGGGGCTATAGGCCTGTGTAGGTATGTATATATATATATATATATATATATATATATATATATATATATAGGGCGAACTATTTTGCGCTGTGTGAAAGCGACGAGCGGCGAATAAGGCCTGGAAAATGTGCGCGAGTTTTCAGTGACGATGGGCTTGCGAGCTCGCAAACTCGTTACAGATATATATATAAAGTCCTAACGGTTCTCGATTGCCAAGTTCGGGACGTTGAGGGGCGCGCGGAGGTAAAAAGATAATTTCTTTTTGCCAGCCCCCAGGACTGAAAGGATCGCTCGGGGAGTTATAGAGTTCGTTCCCCGTTTCGTTCAGCTTCTTCTTTTGCTTTATACATACACTCTCCCGCTGACGATATGTCTATATATACCGCATTCTCGTACTTTTTATGTGTATATATATATATATATATATATATATATATATATATATATGTATGTATGTATATGTATCTATATATGTATGTATGTATGTATGTATGTATGTATGTATGTATGTATGTATATGATACGTACCGCGTTGAATGCGCGCTTCACATCTGTTTTTTTTATATCTCGCTTCCATTTTCAAAATGCCAATATAATTTATTATATAATTATAACTTATAATTAGAAATTATAAAATTATATATAATTATAACTTTACAGTGAAAAAACTGATTTGTTGCCCTGTTGGAAAAATTTTAAAGCAAACGTACTTAATTTATGATAAAAATTTTTATTTTGTACGTATCTGAATTATTTTCATTGTCTCGTTTATTTATTTATTTCTTGTAAATAAATAAATAAATAAATTTCTTGTTTTTTTATCTTTATTTATTTATTTGTTTATTTATTTATTTATTTATTTTTATATATAAGTATTCCTCGATATCTAAAGCCAGTTTAGAAAACCTTCTGTATATATATCGTATATATAAGTATCGTACATTTTTTCATCCATCATTGCGTTCTCCATAGCATTTTGTGTATCCAAATTTCATTAGTAATTCTATAACATGGAATGTCGTACGGCTTCGTTCGAAATGATTTCTTCTTATTTTTTAAACTAATGCGCATCGTCTACTGGCACATTCATCAGCGATAACTAGCATTTTTCGTACTTTTTTTTAACGCCATTTCTGAAAAAAATTAGTCATTTTTCCTAGCAGATTTAACGCAGTTTTAGCGTAGTAGTTTTAGTAAGTTTAGCTCGTATATAGATAAACAAACAATAAACTAAAATGACTGCAAATTTTGTTGAGAAGCGTGAGACAATAAGCCAGATGAAATTTACACCGGCAGTAGAGCGAAAGCAGGCGAAAGTATTCTCGCCTAGGCGGATCGAGACAGCGATCGATCTTCCATGCGAGATCTCGGAATAATATTACAAATTGAAAATTTTGCTATATATATATTATATACTTTTGATCCTCGAGTTCACGAGACGCGCGCCCTATTTTTTTCAGTATTCACTTTCACCGCGCTCGTCCTAAACTCCGGCGTTCGATTTTGTCATGGCATAAATTGCGTTTATATTACAGAACTACGTATGTATTATAACTCTGCATTATAGAATCATAGTCAGACGAATAGATACATCATATATATATATATATATATATATATATATATATATATATATATAGCTTCAACGCGAATCTCCATATCGAAGCTTTTATACATCCTCCGCTATTCCCGGGAAGAGATAAATTCCAAATGTAACTTTGCAATATATATAAGCATCGAAATCCGCATCTTCATCCTCATTCCCTCCTAAGGCCATTCGAAACACAGCCAACAATTGCACGCTAATTATACACATACATACATATATATTCGGAATACAATCGGTTTGCCCATCGACCACCCCCTCCACCTCCCAATATCTGTGTAATAAAGGGCTTATATTAGACCCTAACGACTTTGTAAACACACCGGTCTCCGCAGTGCCATATGTGTGTGCATGTATGCGTGGGTCTGAGCGCGCGCATTTGGCCCGAACAGTCGTGTCTGTGATAATATCAATAGGGACTAACCCATACTTATATCTAACTGCACAAGTCCAAATGTTGCGCGGCCATCCTGATGATAAACAATCTAGATAGTATGCCAACGGAGTATGGGAAAAGTCGGTAATTTTATGCCATATATATATATATATATATATATATATATATATATATATATATACGATCGTATATGATCTCTTTCGCTCTCTCTAGCTGTAAGGGATTGGAGGTGTTATGGGTGCATCTTCACTCCCACACATGGCGATCTGATAAAAAAGAATGGGAAAATTTCAGCCAAATTGATTTTTGCCAAACGACGTTTGGATGAAAAGTTCAGTTTTTTATTTACTTTTTATTTACTAATATGCTTTATTTTACTATCTCGAGTGACACGACAACTGTACGAATTTTTGTGATAAGTTGAATATATATTGTTCTATTAAATATGCAAGAGGGACGAATTGTATGTTGATTACATGCATAACTAGGCCGAACTTACTATAAAGCAAAAAAGGTTACTAACAGTTTCAAAGTCGCGCCAGATCGGGAAACAAGAAATATATGAATAGAACTAAATAGAAGAAAAAAAATTGTATTTATCCCGACACATTGGCCTTTCGTCAGAATTTCCGCCAACCCGCCAAATTTGGCCTTATCGCTGCGATGTCGTGTCGATGTAAAGATCACTTTCGTACGTAAACTAGCTTCGCGAAGTTCACTTACAGTAGAATACGACGCGCATATAATTATTCGTCGCTGAAATTTCTGCACTCGGGCGAATATAATCGCAAGCCAAATTATTTATTTATCCACTGTCATCGGCGAACATTTATTTGTGCCCTCGACTCAATCCTGGCTCTTCCCCCATCACCATCGAGGGCGACCTCGCGTCGCGCGGCCGAGAGTCGAGAGGAGAGCTCTTGAAAAGTTTCGTATAATACGGCGTTTCTTGGATCCGCGCCGTCGAATCAAATTGATGTATATAGTATAGCCGATTGAAAGGTAGGATTGCCGAGGTTTTCGCGAATGCGCCTTATTTGTATGTATATATATATATATAGCGCGTCCGAAGATTCGATTCATGAAGTTTTGCCCCCTCTTTGCTTCGGACGTAGTTGCCACGTATACGCGTCGATCGCCCTATCTTATCGCGAGGCGTTTACATTACAAAAGAGCAAGATTATATAAGTAAAGCGTCGTCGAGGCTTTACTTTATAAGGCACGGACGATTTTTTAATTATTATTGTTCAGCATTCAGCACTTCGCGCTTTACGGTATTCATTGTGCATAATTGCATCGCTAATCTTGTGTTTCTTTTATTGCGATCTCCGCGCACTTAACGAGGCCAATCGCCTTTATTGAAAGCGTAATGCACGAAATAATAATCGGTGTCTCGTTAAGAATCGCTTATAATTACCGAGTCTCGCGTAACATTGCGGCAATTACAATGTTTTTCCACGAGGAGCACGGCGTGTGGCACAATTGTATATAATTCGAGCTTGAGAAAGGGGGAGAGGGCTGATCAGACGCGAAACGAGGGTGAAAAAATTTATACAGGCAGAGAGAGGGATTCGGAATATGTTGGAATTTTAAAATCTTCCGGCACTGAAACTCTTTTTCAAAGGTAAATTTTTACCCCAACGTGCAAAAAAAATTCTCTGTTTCCAAAACTATTGTGTCTAAGTATTAATTTTTTTTTTTTTGCTAATTTTTCATTAATTCATTGTCCTTTATCTGGGTTTGATCTGGATCGCCGCCAAGTTTTAACTGTAGATGCGTCAAAACGCGTGCGAACGTGAGCGTTTCTTTAAAATTTTATCTCATAATTTTTGATTATGAAAAGTTTCAGAAACGTTCCGCTTCCACTATCGTCTATTCTCGAAACATTGCAGTAATCGAAAACAAAGGACAGGATTAGCTAAAATTCTTCACAAAAAATGTGATTACAAAATAAGTAAAAAAACGTGCAGATGGCGTACAGTTTCATTTATAGAAGCGAGTGTCCATCCACCGCGCTAGAGAAAGAGAGAGAATGCGTTGAATTTGAAATTCGTAACATATATATATATATATATATATATATATATATATATATATATATATGTGTGTCCGAAAGTTCAGCTGGCGTATACAGATTTCAGCCTGATGGGATCTCTCGAGTTCTAATCTCTGCCCCTCCCCCCTCTCTCAAACTCTGTAGATTTCTTCCATTTCTATAAGGCGATCAAAGTTCGGCGTCGTTCGCGCGCTGCACGACGTTCTTCGCGGTAGTATATATATATATATATATATATATATATATATATATATAATGAACACCCAATCTGGAAATAGAATTTCGATTATCTGGCTGTCCACCGGAGACGGAAATAGTGGAATTGTAATCTACCGAAAGACAGACGAATATACCCTCGAAGGGAAGAAAACGTTGGAATCGCGTTCGGATTCTAGAATTGGAGATAAAATGTATATATAGTTTGTTATATATATATATTTCGGAATGCATAAATACACATGTCTAAAATTATACATGTAACAGATAACATTTAAACAATTAAATTATTTATAATATTTCGTTACTTATCAATTAAACTTTTCGCGCACTTTAGCAGCAAGCATTTTTTAATTGATTATTAAAGTTTTTTTTTTTTTAATACTTTAGTCTTTGTCCGCCCGAAGATTATCGAGATACAAAAGCAGCTTTTTCTGGACGAAAGTAAACTTTGAAATAAAAACGCACACACGAAAATTAAAGAATATAGAGTACATTATTTTACAGACCTAAGAATAAGTAAACCCGATACGCGAAATGTTGAATAAAATACGTGCGAAGAAAAATTGTTTTACGGAATGAAAATGACTTTTAGAGGCTCTCTAAACAGAAATAATAAGAAAATTAATTTTTGTTTTTTTTTTTATAAAAACTTGAGACTATCCACTCATCGAGCTTGCAAATCTTAAAACGAAATCTCTTGATTGACATATCCAATTTGCAGCGTAATTAACGAAAGTACGTATTGTAATGGAAATGGCTCGATTTAGAGATCGTGCTCGTCAAAATTACACGCGATTATTAGATGGGCCTTGGATAAAGTAGTACCGGTTCTGATTTATTAATGAAAACTTGACAGATGCAGTTGATTCGTTTTATCGAATGCTCATGCAAATAAAAGACGCTCGACGTAAGCCACCGCATTTGACCGACAATAATTGCGTATAATTGTATAACGTTATTAATATCTCAGGTCCAATTTAAAATCAAGCCGCTGTTACGAGATGAAGCGGTTCTTGGGAAAGAGAAAGAATTGCTGTTAATACCGACAGGACGGGAATTCGTTTCGTGTCTTTCCTGCGTCAAATTTAACTTACGAACGATGATATTTATACGTTTGTAGAGCATCTTAATATTGACTATTGTATTATGTCATTGCGATGAAAACATGAGATAAAATATAATGAGCTAAATCGAGACCTTTAATATTTTTTTATTATCTTCCTGAAAATTTAGAGCATTATTTTAGTAAGGTAGATGAATCTAATTAGTGTTGATATCGGAATGTGCCACAAACGATCTTTAAAGAATGCGCTCGGAAAAAAAGTCCCTTGCTTGTCATTACAATTTAATTCCAACAATTTTTGCGCGATAACTTTTTGATGCGTTCATATGCGTTGATGAAGCATTTTCGTTCGTATATTCTATAGAGACGAATGAAGAAAATCAGTTTGGAAAAACGAAGGACTCTTTTTTGAAAATTTCAAACTTCAAAAATTCCAATGGTTGCTATAACAAGAGAAAACTTTTCTTTTAAATTAAATAATACCATGGAAATTTTTTTCATTTCTAAGTATTTATCTGTAGACACGAATGAAGAAAATCATCTGAGAAAAATCAATGTGTCTCAAAAAACGATAAAGTTATAAAAAAAAAAAAAAAAAAAAAACATTAATGATCTTTCAATGGTAGTAATATTTCGTTTCTTATGTGTATTTATATATACACATATTAGTCGGGTCGCTGATCCGCCCAAATCTAACAACCAGTCCACATTGCAGCATAGAATATACGGCATAGGAACTAACAATGTGTACTCCCATACCAATTATCTGTGCGCGGGTCTCGGCCAGTTCAGCCGGTAAATCGTCCAAATTCCATTGTACAATATGCATATATACATACGCCCAAAGGATCCCGGCTGGTCTCGTTAGTATTCGTCGCGCTCGCGCGCATCGCCGCACGCCGTTTCTCTTTCGCGTTGGGTCGGTAACGAGGTACGATACCCAAGACACAGTACGGGAAGGGGGGGGGGATAAAAATCGAAGGAGAGTATTTTACGAAGACCTTGTTTACCGATAAAAAGGAGGCGAATTTTGACAATTCTAGTGGGTTATTCTCGGTTTGGCTCTCGTTGGGAAAACGAGAAGAAGAAGAAGAAGAAGAAGAAGAAGAAGAAAAAACGATTTAAGCCAATGTCATCGATCGAAGAAGCGAAACAAGACCGTCTCTCGCTCTTGACAATTGTATTAGTACAATTTTTCGAAAATTTTATCCTTATCCGAGCGCGCGTTACTTTTCGCGCTAATGCCAAGAGGGGATGGAGAAAAAAATCCCGCTCGCAAAAACAGGCCACGGCCGCTCGCAAAAACGTCTCGAGGGCACTTTGCACGCCGCGTCGCCCCGCCGGCGCGCAGCTCGCGACGCGCTGCACTCTGTAACCGTTCTGTAAAACTTGGCGCGATTGGCACGGTTCGCGGACGACCGTTACAAATGCCTCGGCCGCAACGAGCTACGCGTCCTTATTGCAACTTAATTATTTTTTAACGGATCATTCGTACGTGCTCGCGTAGAGATGCGCGTACGCGCCTGCCCGGGGACTTTTTTTCTACGTTTCCGGGGAATGGACAATTTTTACGACTTTAATTCTACTGTTCGCGGAGTGTACGCAATCTACTTATTTCATCGCTTGAGCTTTATACAATGTTTAATTTTTATATTTGTTTCTCGCTTCTGTGCATTTATCGGCAAAAGTCCCGGTGCGTTGCTTATTATTAATTATCTATAGGCATTTATGGATATATATATCTATTGTACATAGATTAAACATGGCTTGAAGCATAGCACTTTCGAATATTCAAATGTATATAACTTATCCTCAATATTTCGTTATAGGTATATCAATTCGAACAACTCGGAAAAGTACGGCGTACATAGAAATTGATTTAACCTATATATTTTCCGCTTGGGTCTGGAAAACGCGTTCGTGCGTGCCGGTGCGCGCGCGCGCGCCCGCGCAAGTTTCCACAATCCATCCGGCGGGTCGATCTCGCCTCGGATGTGTTTTTATCGATCGTCTTATCTCGTAGCCGGGCGCCGCCACAGTAGGCATATTGTACTCGCGCGTCGCAGCGCCGATACGGCAGCCTGCTTATGTACAGCGAAGAAGGCGACCGGCCGACCATGCACCGTTGTATGCTGTATGTATGATACTTCGTCATATACACGTATGTGTATGTGAAGCGTTGAACCGGATAAAGTTTTGAAAGAACGTTAACAAACTATCGGTATACTATATATGCGCGTAATAAAAATGAAAGCTGTTCTTCGTGTTCACAATGAAATAGACGTGCATCGCGCACGCGCGCGCGCGTGAGTGTAAGAAAATTTCATTTTTCATAAAAATTTCTACAAAATTCTATTCCAAGATCCTCGCATGCTTGCATGAATTGTTCATATATATATATATGCCCAACAAATTCCTTGCCCCGTCCGAGAAAGCGAAAAAACAAAGTTGGCAACCGCTGGGGCCGGTGATGGAATACCAAGCGGTATGTGTTTGTATGCGCGCGTGCGCGCGGCTTCTAGGGCGGAAAAGGTAGTGGCTAAGGAAAAGGGGATTGGAAAAACATCTCCAGGCGGTTACGTGCGGGTGCGCGTCGGCGACTTACTTAGAATACACCAGATAAGCATAAGCAAGGACAGTGAGCCATAGAGAAAACAACCATAGAGAGAGAGAGAGAGAGAGAGAGAGAGAGATGCGTTGGAAAATTAGCGAGACATCAAATGACGAGCTCGCGACACTTAATTGCATTTAAAAAAAAAAACCACTATTTTTAAGCGACGCGCGACGTTTGCGTGTAAGGTATGGCGTAGATGAAAGTCTATATATATATATATATATATATATATATATATATATATATATATATATATATACAGGTGAAAGTACGCTTTCAAATTCAGAATATCGAAAGCTCCTACGTAGAGTAGCACGATTCAAAAATTGCAAAATGCGTCCGCGAAACGTTAAGGAAGATAAGAAGGACTTTGTTTAGCGCCATTAATCGAAGGTCGAAACGTTGCTGATTTTTCTGTATTCTGAATGATGTCACTCTTTGCAGGAGGTATCGATATTGTTTAGTGTGGAAACGAGGATTGAACAAATCACCATTCCGCCCTTTTCTTTGTAGGCTAAAATATTTTCTATCCGTGTGTGTGTGTGTGTGTGTGTGTGCGCGCGCGCACGCGTGATAGATACTATTGCTGGAGTTTAAACCTGTCGCTGATGTATCAAATAATAACATTCCTATATGTATTTTTTGACTCGCAAAAGTCCGGAAGTATTTTTTGTGAAAATACAGTGGAGATTTATTAAATAACAAAACAACGGTGAAGACCTTCTACAGGTCAAATTAGTGCCTGAGAATATAGGCCATTTTAAAGAAAAAAAAAATCAATTTTAAGTACAAATATAGCTCAAATCTTACTTGTTTATAGCAGCTATGACTATGCTTTAAGAATCGTAGTTGAATAAAATTTTTTTTGAATATTCGAAATGACACGTCCATTTTGAACCTTAATTAATTATTAAAATTTATTAATTAATTATTATTTAACCACAAAAACAACCAACGTTATAGAAGGTCTGAAAAATAATACTATTTCCGTGCAATCAAAATTTGGAGAACGTTAATTGATAAAACCATTCTTTATTTAAAAAAAATTAAAAAAATTGTAAGTTAAAAAGGCTGATTAAAGTTGCAACAAAAAGTTTAATTTAGAATTTTTCAAAAATATTGATTACCTATAATTTTACGAGTAATCGAAGTTGCTAAATAGAGCATAATTACTGCACCTATTGAAAAACGTAATTTTTACATATACTTCTTTTTCTTCTTCTCTGGTAGAAAATGTTAAATTTTTCCTAATTATTTAAACAACGTTCGATACTCTTTCAAATAAAGTACCCTTCAATACGCTATATATTATGAATAATTGTACTCCAATTTTGAAATACGAGGAATACCATATAGTGTGTTCAGGGTGTGTTCTCTATTCCTTGAGTTTTTTTGTTTAATTCAACAGGTTATCAACCTAAATTATCTTTTATTATTATTGGTTTTGTTAAACTAGTGTTAAATATTATTTTTAACGTTTAATTTCAGCAGATTTTCCGTTGAATAAAAATAAATTGACATGTAAAATATAGATATAATATTCAAAGGGAAAAAAATTGAAACTAGAAGCTCTTCTCATTATGCTAAATTACCCTGCTGTCTATAAACTACACGAACTGCGAATAATTTATGAAAGTAGTGTGAGTTAAAACGTACGATTTTCTTCGTGTTTTCTTTTTCTTTTGAAACGCGCTCTTGATGTATACACACTAATTTTACAGAACGTTTCAGTTGGTTACGGAGGGGAGGGGGGAGCGCTTAATTTTTTAAGGCTCTTCGAGGAGGAGTAAAAAAAGAAAGAAGAAAATATATCGCTCCAAGGTAAAATGTTTTTTTTTTTTTTTTTAATAATCGTGCCAGGTTTTGCGGTACTTCCGCTCTACTTGTCGGGCGTATATAGAGAAAAGCACGAGAGGAATGAAAATTTTTTAGTGTATTATTAGGGGAAATACAGAGGTCTCGCGGTATGGAAAAATTTGACGTTTTTTATTATAAAGTTTGTTTTTTTTTTTTTTTAACTAAATGTACCATATATTACCAACATATTTAAAATTCGCGAATGAAGAATTTTACTTTTAAATTACTTGGACATCCGTTTTGGGAAATTAATGAAAAAATAAAAAAAAGAATACGCGTAAAATTGAAATGTATCCGAATTCTTCGGACAATTAATTTAATGCGCTGTTCTGTTAAAAAGTTGCAAATTCGTCGTACCTCAAATCTATGATACGTTGAGGCTATTCTTTTTCAGAACTTCTTCTGATTTCCCCAGATTCAATGATAAATATATATTTTTTTTTTGCTTCGATCGAAAACGTATCTACGATTTTCTTATAGTGTTGAGAAAGAGGAACTTATGCTTGCTGGAGCTCTCTATACTCTTGTCTTGTCGTTAAAGACCTATAGTAATCAAAGTCTTTCCTTTGTTACATTTCTGAAAACCATCAAAAATATTTGAATCAAAACCAAAGAAAATATCAAAAATTGTTATTATTGTTAAAACAACTTATTGAATTAAATAATTTTCATTTTGAATAGTTTCATGACAAACTATTACACGTTATTACTTTTGCCAATAATTTATAATTTGTTTTAATAAAAAATTGTACCATTCAATTTTTTTTTGATTTAATAAAAAAAAAAGGTTTTTTTTTCAAAAATAATGAATTAACTTGTGAAAAAATGAGGAGCCCGGCTGTTTTCTTATTGTTGAAAGCGGTTTAAAGCCCGTACTTGAAGAAAACCAATTTGCTTATGTATGTTCTAAAAAAGAAACAAAATTATTGAATTTTTTTGTTTTTTTTTTTTGCTATTATGAATCACAAACGGCAATTCCCAAAATTTCGCGTTCAGCGAAAATGACGCCCAAACTCTATACAGCAGATATAATATTCTGTTTGCTCGTTTCACTGCCTGTCTTCGAGATTGATCGAAGGACGGAGAGGGAGGGGGACTCATTTTCAACGGAGTTATGACGTTACCGAATAGAGATCGCTCCTCCGAATTTCTGACGGGCATCGGGGAGTGATCCCGGCACGATTCCGACGTCATCCCCTTCAACAGTATATATACGCGCGCGCACACACACACACACACACACACGTGTGGGTACGTCGCGGTTGATGCCCCTTTTTTACGATTTTATTTACTAAAAGCTCTCAACTCTCGGGCGATGAAGCAGCGTAGCATATGTGATTGCACTTTCGTCAATACAATGCGGGTGGGGGGTGCAAATAGAACCGTTTCTTTCAGTTATGCAGGGAGAAATGACTTCGCCCCGACTTCTACCTTCGTTTAACAAAAAAAGATAACGCGCGCTAACGCTAGTTAGCCGGATATGCGTGTGTACGTGTAGGTACGTATATATGTAAACCAATGCGCCGATCGAATCTCAGGTTGTGTAATCGATATTTTTTTCGCTTTATCACTTCCTATATATATATATATATCCACAGCGAGTCCCTGCTTTTTTTTCTGAATATACAACCAAAATTAGTTCGCGCTACATTAGCCGCGCGTACACACGCACGTGCGCGCGCGTGCGCACGCGTACAGAAAAAGGGGGAGGGAGAGAGAGAGAGAGAGAGAGAGAGAGAGAGACAGATTTCAGCAGCGCCTGCGCGCAGCGAAAAGCTCTCGATATCGCACCGCGCACAGGTATATAGAACTGCACGCGTTCGCGCCAACGGGGTGGTTAGATTTTGCGGACAGCGGCGATAGCTGCGGCGGGGTTGCTGGGAGGGGGGGGGGTTAGGGAACTGTGTCGTCGTCGCGACGCCGAGCCGCCTTGCCGCGGCGCACGCTAAACGAGACCGACGCAGTCCGCAGAGCCGCGCGGGGGACTCTCCTCTCGCGTTATTAAGTCGGATCGGCCGATGCAGCCATATAGGTACGTTACACCCACACACACATACACACGCGCGCGCGCACGCACAGAGACACAAGTATACAAAAAAAAAAAAAAAGATACACAATTGGACGAGGTGTAGTGCATGCACGTGTTTTTCTATACGCGACGTAAAACGAAATCGCGGAGTGTGGCCCGTTGTGGCACGGGGGCGGGGTGTGCGTTGACACGCGAGATAGACATCGGGTTCGCGGTTGTGCGGGCGGGGCGAAAGTTTGCCGCGACGAAACGCGGCCGCCGTTTCGTCGTGGTTGGCAAAAATTGTGGGACCGATGTCGGCGCGCGTCAGTCGTCGCAAGGCCCATACGGGCGAGACTCCTCGCCGCCGCGCCACATCGGTTTCGAGGTTAGGAAAACAATGCGCGCTGCCCTCGCTTCGATCGAGAGAGCGAATTTTCTTCTTTTTCTTTTACGTCTCGAGTAACGTTTTTAAATAGATGATATGCAGATTGATGTGCGCGTATATATATATATATATATATATATATATATATATATATATATATATATATATAATAGGATTGGCTATGGGTTTGGAAATAGATAATTTCATTCTGAGAATTCGATTCATTTTCTGTAGAAGAAAAATTCACCGTCCCCAGTGTAGTATAAACGTGTGCTTCGTTTTTTTTTCAGTTTATTTTCCGTTTCTTTTCATTTTTACACAGCCGCATTATTCGCTACCAACGTTATGAATATGGATTACAGAACTTCGCAAAACAGTCGCTTCGTATAATTCATACGGATAACGAGACGAACGCAGCCAAATGAGGTTCGGTCGGTTTATAAAAGATGCCCGTATATTTGCCACTTAGCGCTTCTCACTCACGCCGTCAGAAGAATGTTAAATCCTTTGTGCGCCCTTGCAGACGCACGCGCGCCGTCTATTGGTCAAGGCATAGTGACGGGTGGTGGTTGAACAATTGTACATATATAGGTCATCGTCTAGAGTCATATATATATAGGAAAAACGTCCAGTATATCTATACTCCGAAGATGAAAAGGGTAGAAATGCCAAGAAAGTCAAGGTCCAGCTCTGCCCGCATTTGCCGGGGGGTTGCTGCTGCTGTAGCAGCCACACTGACGAAGGGGGTAGAGGGAAGGGGAGCGAGATAAATTTGCAGAAGACGCGCCAAGCCGCGTCCTCGTTGTCCCTCGGCTATCTCTCGATTCATGGAAGGGCAGTCGTGTACTCTATCTCTCTCTCTCTCTCTCTCTCTCCTCTCTTTCTCTGCTGACGGAGAAAGGAGAAAAGGAGGCAGCAGCAGCTGCAGCGGCACGACTCGACCTCCCCCCAGGGTGAAATGAAGTGGGGTCTTCGTGGAGGATGAGAAGGAGGAGGAAGGGGGGGACAGCGGATTCCGGAGGGTACTGCTGGAGGGCGCGATGCTCACTTACCGCGTGTAGTGTAGTATTACAGCGTATAGCCGCCGTCGCGCGACCCTCCGCGCATACGAATCTCGTCCCTCGTCCGACGGCCCTGTGCAGGCGCGCGCCCGCCCGACCGCGGTCGACCACGTATACAAATACGCATCTATATACGGCGCGAGTTCGAGGATGTAAACCACGCGCGCCCGCATCGTTCTGTCGTCGTCGTCGTCGTCGTCGTCGTCGTCGGCGCGCGAATGCAGCATCGCGGAGCGGGAAGGGCGGAGGGGGCGGGGGGGGGGGTAGATTAACCGCGATAGGGCACGCTGGAGGGCGGGGGGTTACTCGTATAAGAGGAGAGGACGGAGCCGGGTAATCGTTTTTTTTTCCTTCCTTCGATTCTCGTTGCTCGTTTCGACGCGATTATATGTATGCCCGTCTCGCTGTCTTTTCCCCTCTTTCGCTCTTGCCCTGCCTCCCGTTTTCACGGACTATTCTCTCGTTAATGGACGTGTACTTTTTCGCGTTGTTTTTCTTCCGAAATTGATATGGATGATTTTACCTATATATATACATATACATATATATATATATATATATATATATATATATATATATATATATATATATATATATATATATATATGTTTCATTCTTCTACCAGTGAAGCCCTCTTTCACGCCCAGCTTCCTTAAACATAACGAGAATTGAATAGTCGAATTCACTACATTTGGAAGAAGAAAAAACCTTTTGCTCTTTATCCTTTTGAGCGAAAGTATCTCGTAATATGTTTATTCTTACCTAACATACTGTTCTCTATAGACACCGTGTAAAAATACTGCAGCGCTCGAGGGGACAAGCTTTGCTGTTTTAATTCTCACTGAAGATTCATAAATTACATCCAATTATGTGAGTGTATATAGATATATATATATACACACACAAATACATTTGGAATATATATAGGTATATTTGTACTTATAATTAGGGTCGAAACTTCCAGATTTATCTATATAGCAGCGCTCTAGTCGACTGAGCATGCTGCCTATATACCAAAACAATGAAAATTCATATATCACTTCATGCAACGTATATCAACAGATTATATACTCTTAGATATAATTTGTTCAAATACATTAGAAAGAATAACTGAGAAAATCTAATTAATTTTTTTGACGATTTTATGTTCATTTAATAAAAATATCTTGCCCTCGATTTGGCCCTTCTCCATACAAATATAGATTTTACGTATACATACATTTGTTCTATATATATATCGTAATCAAATGTTGGACGGGCATTACGTCTATAACATATAAGTTGCGAAACAAGAAAGTTTGACCGATAATTTTGCATTTTCTGTCAAGTAAATGGTAAATATATCATTTCAATCGGAAATAGAAAATCAATGGAACTGCTGCAAGTTTATATATTATATATTGTCATCTCAAATATTAGCGCACGAAAATTCCATTAACCCCCTTTCAAAGGGGAACTGTAGCCATTCATTATTCCGTACAAAAAGGATCGGTAAATAACGTATATATGATAAGAAGTACAGATCGCTGAAGTGCGACATTCCACTTAATAAATACAGCTATAAGATGTGCGCGCGCGCGCGTGTGTGTGTGCGCATGTGCGTGTGCGTGTGCACGTGCGCATTTAACGTTTTTAACTGCTTACATTACATCTGTCGACCATTACGATGTAATCAATCATCCTTATCCAGCAGCTCCCGCGAGCCGGTGTTTCAGCCGAGCCTCCGACCCGGCCACCTCCCCCCTCCCCCGCCGCCAGCATCCGACCCATTGAAAAATATCGACCGTCTTGCAGACCGTATAATGTACCCGCGACGCCCGCGCAGCTTGTTCGGGCGGGGGATGAGCGGGCAAATGAAGAACGCTTTATTAATCAGCCAAGTTCGAGCCGGCGACAGACAGGAGAGCGTATGGAAAACACCTGTGGTAGTTGTGTACACACACGCGCGCGCGCGCGCACACACACACACACACTCTCTCTCTCTCTCTCTCTCTCTCCATATCTCCATATCGCCTCCCAGTACACACTATCCACGTGAAATATTTAAGGCACGACCAAACGGAGGCAGGCATCAAGGCATTCCCAGTAATTACCTCGCCCCAGTTTCCATCTAATAACTGCAATATTTATCCGCTAGATCGGGGCTTTTCCCGAGATGCGATGCGCGCCAATTGGGGCTTTTACGTATACAATGTATACCCTAAAATTTCCATGGAGATATATGTGCGTAATTTCATTAAAGGTATGCAGATGCACGTACAGAAAACATATTTTATAATGTATGAACAGCACCGTTTCTAATGGAGTACGAGATAATGAGAGAATGAGCGAATGCACGACTGTGTGAGCGCGTGTATGAAGGGGAGGGAGAGAGAGAGAGAGAGAGAGATATGGGGAAAATCGGCGCTTGCTGCCGAGGCTTCATGGTCCCATCAGATATATATATAATTATATATATGTATACTTCACATATTCTAATGGCCTCCTTTTTTCTTTTTTTGTTACAGTTTTTCCTAATGTGCCACCCGCGCCGGGGATGCCGTGCCAAGGCGAGGATCGTGAGTATATTCTACGCCTTTTTCTGTATTTATTTATTTTCCATATATTAGCACATGTATCCTACACCTTCCCGTGTTTCCCATAGCTGGTTTCCGCATAAATTTTAGCTTATTTTATCTTTGTTTATTATTATTATTGTTATTATTATTATTATTATTATTATTATTATTATTATTATTATTCCATCGTTTGTTTAGCTCTCGGACCGATAGGCCTAATAAGTACACCTTATCGTGCGCACCACACGCACTATACTTCATTTTTCATTTGTCCGCGCGTACACCGACGACTTGTTTACACTCTCGCCTGCGCGCGTGCCAGGGTTTATCTGAGATAACAGAAAATATGCTGGTCTATTTTCAAATTTGAGAAAAAATTCAAATTTTTTCTTTTTATTTTGAATTACTTGTGGCCTCTATTGTACGATGGTAACGACTTGTACGCGTTCGTCCATATTTATATGCATATAAAATTTTGACTATTAATTAATGTAAAAAAGACATTATATACTTTCTGTTCAATATTTTATTCAAATATACATGTATATATACATATATATATATATATATATATATATATATATATGTATGTATGTATGTATGTATGTATGTATGTATGTATGTATGTATGTATGTATGTATGTATGTATGTATGTATGTATGTATGTAGTAGATTTTTGGCAAGGCAAAACTTTGCTGCAAAAGCGGTTTTCCTATCAGCAGTTCTACCAGTGGGCAAAAGTGGGTAAAGACGTGCAAGCTTTTTGTTATCTTGGAACGACAAAACTATCCACAAAATTCATTTAACTATTGGGCTCCCATTTTTCGACGGAACATTATAATGTTTTTCCTTTTTTCAGGTTGAATAAAATTTTCGTTTAAAATTCGAACTGACAAAAAATTTCTGTTATTAAGCAAATGCTCTCTTGTTTTGGATTAAGTAAATTGTATTCTGAAATTGAGAAATTATCTTCTTAAGTGAAGGAAATATATACTTACTGGAAGAGTCTACTTAAACCAAATCACGTCGTGTCTTAAATCGAGTCAATATTTTCTTAATTGAAGAAAATGATTTACTTGGTACAAAACAAGTAAATATGTAGTTGATATCAGATTTTTTTTCAGTATATTATTCGAAGAAAATTCGTATTTCTTTTGTTACAATTTGGTTTATTCATTAATAATATAAATATATTTATCATATAAATCAACGCTATTGGTTCAGCTGTCTAAATTTAATGACTTTGCTTAAAAATTTTGAACTTTCAAACCATCATTTATTAGCAATTTACTAAACATATGCCAATTAATTTGTCAAGATTATTGTAAAAAACCTGATACTTACAGGCAGTTTCGAAACGTTTGAGTAAATTTTGAAATTTCATATTCTCATTATTTGTATTTAGCCTATTTTTTTTTTTAACAATTTGCGCATCGTTACGCGTCGCTATTTCTAGGCGCAACGCTATATTATGAAACGGTGTACAGCAAGACAAATATCGCAAGTAAAGAGAAGTGACCCGTGTTTTTGGTCGGCATTTTTTATTCAAAGTTGTTCAAGAGCACCGATGAGAAAATCGCTTTTCCTAAGTCGTTAGAGATTTTTTCAGAACCTTTAAAATTTATCGGATATCGAACTATTTGAATAAACGTGCTATTGGCATTTCATTGATTTTTCATAGTTTATATGTCAATCAAATAACCAATGAATCGACGGTCAGAAACGAAAACGTTTCAAACGATTATTTTAGAAATAGTATATAGTAACAAAAAAAAGAAAGAAGGAATGAAAAACAATTTGTTGATTAGAAAATGTAAAAAATACAGAATATCATCAAAATTCTGTTCAATGGTCAAATATCCAATTAAATAAAGTTATCTGAGCTGCATCGTCAATTAAATATATAATAATACTCTTATTTAAAAACGTTTGGACTGTCAGTACCGAATAAGTGAAAATATAATTGCATAGTCCCATGATTTTTATTCTTTTTATATGATTTCGTGTATCAATAACATAAATATCTGTTATATACTTGTGTGCTTTCCTTTTACTTTTTCTCTCTCTGACTCATGTCGATTAACGCTCTCTGTCTTTGTTTTTTTGCTTCGGTTAAAAGATAAATAATGGACAATCAATACGCGACTGTCACCGTGATTCTCGATCACTTCTTTGAAAGGAAATGTTGCCCAAACGTTATGTAAACATTGGCATTTATCCTTATTCGTTAATATTTTTCATTTACTCGCACGGCAAGGAATAAATTTAAAAAAATCATCTACTATAAATAACTGGGGAATATTTTCTTTTTTGTTTTTTTTTTTTTTAAGAGAAAAAAAATTTCCACTCTTCTCTTGTCAATAGCTGTAGTCGATGAAAAGCAGATGAATTTTAAACATCATATATCTAACGATGTTCCGGGTTTCATGAATTTTCTATAATCAATTCCCATACCTATTGGGCCTCCTTCAACAAAAATAAAATTTCCCTTTCTTACTGATCACTGTATATCCGTATATACGAATGTATACATCGGTAAAACACAATCGTCCATCCACCACCAAGTCGATCAATCTCAATTACTTGCGCTATTATTTCGTCGGCAAACTCTCAAAACTCGCCCCTCTCGCCACCATTGATCGTCAACGCGACCCATCCCCCCTACCCCCACCCACCCTTCACCGACCCTTCGTGGCAGATCATCCATTACCTCCTCGACGAGCCCTCGATAAAAGCCATAATCTCAAGCCGCGGCCCAGCTTCTCCTGTACGACAGACTACGCGCGTACGCGCAGAGTCGAAGAAACCCGTAGGGGAGGGGTGGGGAGCCTTTTTGGCAAAGCTCCGCGCTAATTAGCCTTCTCGGGACAATGAGGCGCGTTCGTTTAAGAAAAAAAAAAAAAAAGCAGATAGAGCGGGAACAAGCGGTGCGGAAGCTCGTTATCTTGGGGTGGTAAGTGGGGATGAAAGATGCCTAATGGCGCGCGCGCGCGCGCACGCACGCACACACGCGCACACCAATACCCTTGTCCCCGTGCACGGATTGTCGCACCATCTTTAATGATTTATCTATGCCAAGGTTGTACTAGAGCAAAGGAAAATGGAATGACAGTATATATATATATATATATATATATAAATAAATTAATCATAAAAAAACATAATAAACAAGGAAGTACTGATGTATAATTAAGGATACAATTAGGGGGATGTTGGAGTAAAATCTGATCGTCATAATGCTATGTTAAATGACAGTAGTTTTGATCGCGATTTTTCATAATATAACAATTTTTACACTTGAGTGCTGAAAAGCGATTGCTTAGCGTGTTTACTGCCAGGATAAAAGAATCATAATTTACCTGATAGTTGTGGAAATAATGAAAATTTCGACTGTAAATTTCGAACAATAGCTTTTCAACATGAACGTGTGAAAAAAATTATTTTAGGTTATACAAATTCTTATACAAAATCGCCGTCAAAACTTCTGTCGTGTTACCCGGTGTTATAACGGTCAGATTGTAATTCGTCATCCCCTTCAAGGAAATTTACGTGAATCTAATATAACTAATTGTAATAAACAACTAAGGAGTCGTCAGAAGTAAACTTAATTATAACATAATAAAAGTATGTGAGTGATTAGTACTTTACAGTGTAATTAATTTCTAATCCACTGTAAAAATTGTCCACATATTTTCCATTATTGGATATACAATTAGAAATAGAGATGAGAGATTCGTAATTGCTATACGCATTAGGACTAATAATAATTACATCGGATGCTCAGTCAATGGGTTTTGAAATCCGTGCACCTACGGCCCCTAATATAGAAACCCCAAAAATAATTTTCATATTATCTTAATAATTTGAAGAAAAAAAATTGCACGTTAAAAATATTTATATTTATTGATACCTAGGGACGGTCCAGAAATTCTATAAGACGACTGTCAACAATGAAGTAAGACGTTTATGAGGTATTTTCTCGGAATTTTTTTATTCGAGTTTTCGTTGGAAAGAAAAGATAACATAAGTCATTCCATAATTTACGATTTCTAAATTCGTTAATTAAATTCTGGATAGCCCCTTATATCTTTTATTATTCTTCTCGTGACTAATCTAAACACTAATTAGAGACAGAATTTTGAAACGGTATGGGTTAGTACACCGGAGATTTTTTTTCCAAAGTGGGTCCGCGGAGATCATACAGGTTCAAGACTCCTTGAACCGTATAGCCTGCTGTGGGTAAATAAGTCCATGACTATGCACAAACACATTTATCCTATAAATGCGAGCTTATGTGTCAAAAGCCAGGACTTTAAGACTCTCTGCTTTTCTTCTTTTGCCTTTGCTTTTGACTGCTTTATATATATATATATGTATGTATGTATATATATATTTAGCTTCCACGTTTTAGTCGTAAGAATAAAGAAAATTACCCTTTATTCTGTAAAACAAAAGTGCCACTTTCCGAGGACAAGCAGTTTCTTTAATTAGGAACAATGAATAATTTTGAAATAATACTCTTCAATTATTGCAGTAATCCTGATTTTGGTTTTTATATCGTTTCATAAAAGACAAACTAACGAAAAGCCTTTGGTTGGAAATGGGAGTGAATTTTCTTAACATCAACATTAATTGTTCGGTGCTTGCAGCTGCCGATTAAGAAATCCACGATTTAATATCAAAATTGCAAACTAATCGAACAAAATTAAATGCGTCTTGAATCAATACCTTAATTTAATTAATAATTGTATCAATGTCAATATCATTGAATAAAAAAATATCTTAAATATTCTTTTTTTATTAATCCAACGTATATTTCAAAGTATTCTTTGTTAATTCTCCAAAAATAATATAAACAATGGAAGTATAGAAACATCAATCAGATTTTTATTTTAAAATGATACTTAAAATCAAATTTTTGTTCGATTACTTATACAATAAAGTTCTTCTGGAAAAAGTAGCAAAAATTACACTAGCATCGTTGTTCCTAAAAGAAATCGATCAGGCGACACGTAATACTTAATTAACATGTTACTCCGTCTCTTGCATCGCATGCAGACGACGTAACGTCGTAGTCGAGATTATTTTTTAATTTAGATACACTAAGAGAAATTTGATATTAAGATTTATTATCTTCTTTTTAATTTAATGGCCGATCCCAAAAAAAAATCTGCAATTATTCTTGAAAACTAGCGATGAAAATAAATAAATGACAAATCATTTTATACAGTAAATTGTACGCGAAATAGTATAAATATTACTATTAAATATATTAAAGATTTTCTTTTTTTATATAATTTGGAAATTTTTTACTTGGCCATTGTACATCGAGCGTCTGATTAAGGATATTATTATTAATTTCTTTTTTTTCAATGCCTATGCGTACGTATATCATAACCGAAAGCCACGAAAATCGCCTCTTTTCAAAATTCCACATAGAAAATCCCGCCCTCGGAATTTGACACGAAAGAAGGCTTAGCCTCAAGATGGCCGCATAAAATACCCCATCAGCGGTCCCCCATATAAAAGCGTGACGTAAAAACCGTACCCCCCCCCCCCCGCATCAATATTCGCGACGTGAAGAACCACGTCTATAAAAATTATTTTCTACTTATAGGTACTTTTTCTATTCCCATATATATATATATATATGGATTATATAATATATATATATATAATATAATATATATATATATATATATAATAAAAAGAGCGAAGAATGTTGACAGAGATTTTTCACTTTTTTTTTGAATGGGCTTACTGTACAGGCCAGCGGAGTGATCGATAAAGAGAGAGATTCAGTTACTCATCCAAGTTTTTTATACAGCAGAATTTAAAAAAAAAAAACAATTAACGATAAATTAATTTAAATTATTTGACAAGCTATATCGCATTTTGGATTCGCACGTTTTTTCATATTTTCTTAGATCGAACTAGAAATATTGTTAATTTAATAAAAATCCGTTATATGTCTTACAGCTCCAAAGTAATAATCTATCGAGTTCTTAATTATCGTATTAATATATAAAATATTATATATTAATATTTTTAAAAATTTTGGAAATATTACAGAATTTTTCTTACGATCCTGGAAGTTTCTTGCTACTTTTCATAAATGTGAAAATAAAAAAATATATATATATATAGCGAAATATAGGTTCTAGCAAGTAAAACAATTCTTTTATGATATCCAAAATCTTGGAATGTGAAAAAATACGCTTAGAAAAAAAATTATAAAAAATGCATAAAAGGAAAGAATTCTCCTAGAAAAAAACATACAGTCATTAAAAGAACTGGTCGAAAAACTATGTATGCTTCAGAATAAAAATAGACATTTGTTTCTAATAAGCGAGAGTATTTTTTACTATTTAAATAGAAAGATTTCAAATTTTAAATAAAAAATTGCATAGAAAAAAAGTATTTATTTTAAGAAGACTTAAATTACGTATATAAAAATTACAATTTTCTCAGTCATTTTGTAAACACCCTATTGTTTGTAATAAAACAGGTCAAGTTTTGCTATTAACAAATAACAGAATTTTACCAAATATCTGAAAAAATTGTAATTCTTCTATACGTAATTGAAGTACTTCTTACATATAAATACTTTTTTAAAGCAATTTTTTATTTAAAATTTAAAAATTTTAAATATATAATAAACGGCATCAAATTTTGTTATTAAAAAATTACAAAACAAGTGCATATAGAATTATTCCTTCCATAATAACGAATAATTTATGTATGGTGAAGTTTTATTATTATTGCTTTTTTCGTATCTTCAAAGAAATAAGAATTAAAACAACTTGCAAGGTATTACCCACATGAAATCATAAGCCTCGAGTGCCGAATCATAGATTCTGTCTACTAAATTTTAAATATTTCGAGTACTAAAAAACATTATAAGATTCACCGCGTTTTAAAAAATGTATTTATTAATAAATTAAAAAAAAATTATTTATAAAAGCAGTCTATACTTTCGTAACAAGTGCATCGAAAGGCATAATATACGAAATTTAAAATATTTACTTGATATTCGCACATGGCTCCTATCCAATATTTCTTTATTTTCTGTGGCGTACTGACGCAAAACTTAAAATTTGGAAATAGAAAATGTTTCGCTGAACTCCAGCCTCTGCTTGCTGCACACAGAAAAAAAATCCGCAAATTCCAAATACTTAGACGTATATGTATGTATGTATGTATGTATGTATGTATGTATGTATGTATGTATGTATGTATGTATGTATGTATGTATGTATGTATATATATATATATATATATATATATATATATATATATATATTGTCTGCTCGAGACTCCCGTTCCCGGAAAGCTCACTCCGGCGCACCTTCGCCGAATCCCTCGTGATATTTACAAACACCCGCATCGCACGGATATAGGTATGTCGTAAACGTATATATATGTGTGTGCCCGGCATGTAAAGGTGCGACAGTCACTATATATATATATATATATATATATATATATATATATATTATATATATATATATATATAAACACATATACGTACATAGCGGGGGATGCATGAGGCATACGCGATCCTCTTTCTCTCTTTCGTCGTCAGTTAGTTTAGTGTACTCGCGCGGTGCCGCAAGTAGTACCTATACAGAAATACCGTCCATAAGTGGTATAATATTTTACGATAAAAGTGAGAGAGTGCGCGAGAGCGCGCGCGCGCCCGCGCCGTCGTGGGAGGGGGCTGCGATAGAAGAGAGAGAGAGAGAGAGAGAGAGAGAGAGAGAGATAAATAAAAGGCCGCGCGACTACCGGCGACCCGGGGCCCCGACGACCTCTGGCTCGACGCCTCCCCCGTCCCGTCCTCCGGCCGCACCGCGAGAGCTCATGATGCATGCGATCGGGATCTTGGCCCACGAAATTCTGCACGTCTTTTATGTGATGGATCAGCGCGAGACGACCACCTTCCTGCTGCGCTTCTTCGCCTGCAGCCTCTCCTTCCAAAAAGGTTATTCCGCGCATGCGCGTATGCCTATGCATACACACGCGCGCGCACACACACACCATATCTATGTGTAGCGTCATATGTAATATTGTATTTAGTGAGTTTAGTGACAGACGTCCATTATGCTTGGCTTCGAGGAGAGAAAGAGAGAGAGAGAGAGAGAGAGAGAATGAATTTGAGTCAGGAGCATTTATATTTCGACAGAAATCTGGCGTCACGGTCTGCTCCGAATTGCTTCCAAGTGCTTTTTATATGTAGACATATAGATATATATGCATGCATGCATGTATGTGCGTATGTACAGATATATGTGTAAGTTTCTTGACTTAATTTTCCTTGTTCGACAACAGGTGACGACGCACACCGCCAAATAAATAACTCGGCGTTTAGAGAGCGCGAATAATGTCGGTTGAGTGTTTGTCGTACCCGAGATTCGGGAATGCGTCTATATATACATATATAAGTATCGTTAATGTAAACGGTAATATCGGTATACGCTTAAATTTCTTACAATATCAAGTTGTTGTTTTGATACCTGAAAAGATCAATGTACGTTATGATATTATAGTTCTTTCTATTCTCGAAGCTTCAACATAATGAAATAATACTATAGTCTCATGAATTGATTAAATATATTTATGTCTGTATGTGTGTATATATATATTGTGACGGGCGTCACAAGGCGCCCGCGCCGACTTGTCCAGAGAGACAAGACGACGTGCGCGCCATCCACGAAGAGGAAAACCTCAAGGCGCTCGCGCGCACCGTTGCGTCCTTGTGCTCGACACCGTCTCCCGTCCCCTTACCTCCCCGCTCCGCGAGTCCCGCATAATGGTCTGCTGAGGGACGGGGAGGTTAGGTCCTAACAATGCCATCGCATGGACTGAGTGCCGAGACGCACGCGCGCAATAAAACAATTTAATAATAAATAAGAAGGACAAAGTGAATAAGCGAAGTTAAGATAAAGTGAACAATGAAGAAGAAAAAACTACGCACAGTATGTAAAGGATCGGGTCGCTGACCGCGGTCGGGACGCACCGGGTTCGTCGCATCACAACACACACACACACACACACACACACAGTTCAATGTTTCGTAAAAAAAAACTTTAAAACTCGGCACACTGAGTACTATTCGCATTTAGTACTTTGAATTCTTCTCCGTATTGAAATTAGAGGTTCCATATCTTTTCTGATATTTTTTGATACAGTTGACGAAAAATACGCAAGTATATATATATATATATATATATATATATATATATATATATATATATATATATATATATATATATATATATGCATATACTACAGATTTTGATGTTTCGTGTGTGATATATGAGTCATTTTCAAGTGCACAAATATATATATATATATATATATATATATATATATATATATACATATAGACTTTCAAAAATGTACGAAAAAGTTCGAAAGAGGTATGCTGTAATCTATAGATGTAATCTAAAATCACATTGCCTACTATTTTTTGGACAATTGATTGAACGTCTTATACGGACTCTCGTATTCTGATGTATGTATGTATCTATATATATGACTACGCCTTCGGTATTTTGTGACAAAACATGCAATAAAAAAAATCATACCACCACATCCATTAATTACAATATTATATAGTAAAATTGATCGTATGAACGATTAATGAAATACAAGAAATTTAAATTTCAAAGAAAGCTCTAGTAGCTCTAGTAGCTCTACGGTTTAGTATTTTCAGCAACAATAGAATTTATATATTAAAACATCGTTCATTTAGCTAATGCTTTTCGATCTTATTATCCGATCTCTTGAATTACATTTTCTCACGAGCCGACGTTTTATATAAAGATTAATTTTCAAAAAAGAATTTTATTCCCTTTCTTAGTTCGCCTCTGGACTTTCTCAATACAACATGTATGTATATATATATATATATATATATATATATATATATATATATATTTTTTTTTTTTTCTTCAAAATTAATCGTTACATATTTAATTTCTAGAGCATCCCGAAAAATCTTACTTAAGATAGATCTTAAGACGGTTAAGGACATAGTTTCATATGGGTTTCTATGCAACGATACATTTGTCTGAAAGACGGCAATATACAACCTTGGCCAATCTACCTCTATTTGGGGGGAGGGGGTCATTTTGCACCAGTTCTCGGATTGCCGTGAATTAAGAAGAAAATTGTATCATCGATCGTTTATCCCGCCCCCTATATATATATATATATATATATATATATATATATATATATATATATTCCGATGCTTTTATATATTATATAAGACTTCTGTTATGTGTTGTGAATTTTGATGTTTCGAGAAATTGGAAAAAATTGATACCTCGATCGATGCTGTGCAAAATACACGAAAAGAATATATTTACAACATAGAATAGACATTCAGAGAAATTTGCTTATGAGAATTGAAATAAATATTTAATGAAAAGACATTGAAAGGAATACACGTAAATCAGTACATATCAGTACAGAAAAATAATCGAGCCTGATAATGCGAAATAGTAGCTGTCGATGTGGCGGGTGCACTTTTTTCGAGGGCGAGCTTGGACTTTGGCTTTCATTGTCTGGATCTTGATCTTCGAATCTTCGCTCCCTGAATCTTTCTTGCCCATTATTGCCTAGAATAAGACTACGGTTCAAGAGAATCTCGTCTCGCTTTTGCGCCCGTGTTTACATGTGCGAATTTGAGAAACGCCGTGAAGCGCAACATAAATTACATTTTCTCCTTAATTAATCATTCGACCGTTGGTTTACTTAATCGATCACGGTATTGTTCCTCATTTTATTTTATTATTTTTCTATTCTTAAATACGAGCGCATGAATCCTTCATTCTCTGGTTTATCTGAATGTTACGATGGATTTTTGCAGTGCAGGGAGCAATTCAACATCCTGTTTGAAAAAGCAGCCATAGGACCGGATATACTTATGAAGGATTAACGATATATATATATATATATATATATATATATATATATATATATAAGAATTTAAAGTTATCGCATTTTTACAAATGCTGTTTACTCTTTCGTCAATCCATTGATTTTATAACATATCTTTTTTTTTACCACAATCGAAACGCGGCGCCATTTCAGAATTTCATTTGTATACCCGTATTTTTCAATCCCGATGTTATTCATTTGGCCGTACGCCGAGTTACGCGACTCGAGAGCAAATTATACATATAAAGAGCAAAAGACAGCCTTCTCTACCTCGCTTCGCTACCTTCCAAATATCCCCGGAGCAGTTTAGCCGCGGGGTTAATTCGCAGGGCAGGAGCTGTTGCACGTACGTGAAGCAAAAAAAAGAAAGAAAGAAATAAAGAAAGAAAGAAAGAAAGAGAGAAAGAAAGAAAAAAGCACCGGTGGATTTGGTCGGCTTCCCCCCACCCCCTCCCCTAGCGCTCTAAACACCGGAATAAGCTCGCCGCACACCAGACCGCTAAATCGTGTGATTTTTACGCTATATATATATATATATATATATATATATATATATATATATATATATATACGTGAGGCGACGACGCGCCGCGGTGTTCCGAAAGGAAAACGAAATTTTAAGGAGATGATCCACGCGGGCACAGTCGTGTATATATATATATATATATATATAAACGCGCGCGCGTGTGTTAGTATGTATAGTTTTTTGCCTCGTCCTCCGGAAGAAGCCAAACACTCGGAATGTGGAGCTCGATCGATGGAACGTTTTTTTGTTTACGCTGATGGGCATTGGTTTTCGGGAGAGTTCAGAGGTGGGGGTGTCTCCGCGGTCGTATTAGTATGTTATATATATATATATATATATATATATATATATATATATATATATATATATATACGAGTGTTGGGAGTAGGCGATTTGGAAAGAAGAGGCAGATAAAAAAGAGTTCTTCGCAAGAATGTACATACAAATATATATAGGTTCCTATTTTTTCAGCTTTGCATTTTCTTTTTTATTTTAATTAATTATATCTATATGGCGGGCGCTATATAATTTATAACATCTGCCCCTTCCCCCTTGTCGTAGATGCTGATACTGATTATACATGGACTTCCTATAATTAAGGCTATGCCCGTTAATTTTTTATTTGTACTCTCTTATTTATGCATTTTTGTAGATAGGCATAATCCTTTAATTGGAACAATGAATTACGCGTGCTATTAAATTTTAAATAACGAAATATATCGGGATTTATATCATTTTGCTCCGTGTAACTTCACATTTGCTTTTATACATACGTATAAAATGCGTATTGATCCGAACGGACATATAGGGCGGGAAAATTGAAAACAGAAAAAGCCGGCAATAAAAGATTGCGTATAATTATTGTTATAAAATAACCCTTTAAAGAAGAGAGAAACAGAGAGGGATGAAGAGAGAGAGAGAGAGAGAGCAGCGCCCGTTATCCTAGCTTACGTATATAATTTCCCGATCCCTTCATATCCATAATATCTAGCTTTTCTTCCTATACATTATCGATTATGTTATACTACATCATTCTACATGCCTACACATATGTAATATATAAAATTATTCCTCATCGTTTTTATATGTATCTGTATACACACAGACGCACTACTGGAGCTAAAGCAAATGTGTCTTTTTTTATCAACAGGGAGCATCTACAGGCGTGGGGCACGCAGATGGAGGAAGCTTTATCGGGTGAACGGACACATTTTCCAGGCTAAACGATTCAACAGGGTAAGACGACTTTTCACATATGTATCTGCACTTTTCAATATATCTGTAAAATCTTTCCTTTCCGTTGAAGTCATTTACCGTATAATTCAATATATATATATATATATATATATATAAGCCAGTAATAGGCCGATTTTAAATTTGCTCCATGTTCTCGAGTACATAGAAGGCAAAAAGCTTTTCTCGGATTTTCTCCCTTGCGGCTTCAATAAAATACATATAGAACGATATTCAAAAAAAAAAAAATAAAAATCCGCGACATCGATATCAACCAGCACCCTCGCAGCGTAAAAAAGGGAGAAAAAAAAATAATAATAAAAACGTAAATATAATCCCAATATTTCGAATTTAGGCGTAAAGAGGATTATTATATCCACGCGGACAATGTATTGTAGGATTGATTTAATGCGGGTTTAGCGCGCGACGATCTGCCGAGTGGCCGTAATATTTCGTGCTCGGCAAGTCGACGCGGCGTTTACGCGGTATGCGTTTTTTGTTTGCGATCGTTCTGTTAAAAAATTTCGCGGTCATCGGGACGAATTTTGTACGGTTATACGTCACGAGGCACCGCCAATTTCATGGTAAATTATGTATCGCGCAGGACATCGATGCATTAATTATAAGACGTGGAATACACTGCGCACGATCTTTAAATTGTCGCTTGTGCTTGCCGCGGTGCCGATGACTCAATAATCCTCACGAGGACGGGCGAGTCTGTATAGCTGCAAAAACGATCAGGCCTCTGAAGTTTCAGGATCTGACGCTCTTCCACTCCCATAAGATCTGGCACTTTCTTACTTGCTTTCAATTATATTGGACGTGACTCTATAGTAATTGGAACTTTTTTTTTTTTTTGTTATTGCGAAGCCCTACTTTTGACATAGGATTCGAACCGAAAATAACATTTAAATCAAAAAAGTTCTTACGAACCTATGTCCACAAATCTGTATAGTTTTTCAGTTATGGTCCATCAGCGTCTGCTTGGATTTACGCGCATTATTTATAGCGTTGACAAGCAGTCACTGAATTTGCAATTCCGAGCAACTTAGAAACCATAATATTTGTTAGCATAGAATTTTTTCTTTGCTAATATCATATATCCTTTCTCTCAATATAATATCGCCCGAAAAAATAGCCGCTTTCGCGATGAAAATTCCTCGGGCCAATGAAATTAGAGCCCGAATTACTACCATTTTCTGAATACGAAAATTCCACTTCTCGGAAATGGGCCGGCGTGTTGGGCTCTAAAGCTTGATAGAGCTCGTTTTGTAAATGTTCAGAGTTACCTCGCTCCATCGGGGATCAAATCCATCATTCCCATCTGATAAGTACTCCTCGCTGTACTGGCAAAAAAAAAAAGGAAGAAATTGGTAGGATAAACGTGCAAAAGAAGAGGGGGGAAAAAATGTTTTCTAAATTATAATTTTGCAGTATACGTTTTGTATGAAAAAGTGGACGAAAATGGATTTACATAAATAATAGTAAGACCTTATCACCCCTATACATAAAAGTAATGCTCGAATATATTGCGCTTATACCGCTACCCCCACAGTATACGGAATATTTTCTTTTTTTGTTTATTATGATTTTGGGGTACGGAAAATTTATTAATCCGGATCGTTGTACGGTTGGAATTTTTTTCGTCTCTCTCTCTCTCTCTCTCTCTCTCTCTCTCTCTCTCCCTCTCTCTCTCCCTCTCCCTCTCCCTCTCTCTCTCTCTCTTACCACTGTATCGGAAATTTAAAAGAGACCGATCGAGTGCCGGCAGCTCGCGATTCCAATTAAATCAGCTACGCCGAATGATCTCAATGGGGCTAATTATTGACCGCACGCGGTGCTGCTATACGCGCAAGTGTATACGGGGATTAAGAACGCGCGCAATGAAACGTGCTCATTAGCGCACTGAAGTATATATATATATATATATATATATATATATATATATATATATATATATATATATTCAGCCACGTCGAAATGAAACTCGTTTTCCCGACGATTTTTTCGCCCCTTTCGTGGACTATTATTTTCCGATTATTGCCAGCGTACCGTGCGGATTGGTTTAACAATTTAACTTATATGTAAACAAATGCTAATTCGCTAAATTTTCCAAAAGCCCGCAGAAAACGTCGGCTTAAAAATCTGCCTTCAATCAACATAAGACTTAGAATTGGATTTTTAATAATTTATCAAGTCCTTCGAAATCGAATTTCGTCGCAATAAGAATATGTCCGTAGAATTGGGCGCTTTATTTTACACCATCAGAGCTCCAAAAACAATAGAAAAGTCGTGACCTTGGGGTTAGGGCGGTGTTATTATAAAATTATTTAAAATTACTATTAAATTATTTTAAAATATCGTTAACGCTTTTCCAACAGGGCGCTAATAAATTTGACCGAATAATCGGTGTACACGCGTGCGCGCCCGCGCGCACTCACACACACACACACACACACACACACACAGCTGTATTAAAAATTTTCTGCTTTTTGGTATATCATATATAGAAAATATGGAATCGCAAAACATTTAACTTCCACATAAAAAGTTAAATTCTACAGTGGCGTACATCGTGGATGACCAATGATAAATGTTAATATAAAAAAACTTTTTTTAAATGAAACGAATACAAAACTATTTAGAATATTTTCGCGTGTAAAGAACTTTGCGTGTATTATATAACTATATGTAAATTACAATTACCGGAGTAATCGTATGAATGTTAAAATAATAATTATAAGTTAAAATATATACGGATAAAGCGTAAAGAATTTTATATATTTTTTTTGTGTTATATAAAAGAGTTTAAAATAGTTCTGGACGAATAGTCGGAAAGTTGCTTACCATGTACCCTTGCGTTATATAGGGTCGCATAAAATAGCTCGTATAACTTTCAACAAAAAGTTTTATATTTTGAAGCGGGGGAAAAAAATTCAAAACAGAATCCATATTTTTTACACACACAAACGCACGCGCTCACGCACACGCACATGAAAAGAGATGTATAAAAGTGCCTTTTAAAAAATTCAAGAGACTCTTCAATATTTGCATTATATGAAATATAAGTATATAGTTAATATTAATAAAATTGAGCGGATTTTTGTTTTAAAAATGGAATATTTTCAAAATTCGACTTCCTCGCGACGTGGATCGTTAAAAAAGTTTTTACGCTATTTTCCGTTTTTATTCGATAACCATATATATATATATTGATTAAAGAGGCCATAATAAGTTAACCTCAGTGTTTTGCGTGCATTAAAAATTTAAAACGTGTAACTGCAGTTTACTTTAGTTAAAGATTTTTATCGCGTTTTACGTAATTTTACACGAAGAAAATATTTTTATATGTCAAAAATGATTGTCTTTTATACGGGAGCGATGAAAAATACCTCTAACGCGAAATGAATAAACAATAATTTTATCAGTTTTTGCAATAAATATTATAAAAATTAAACTAGTTCTAGATTTTGCAATATTGAAGATTTTTGTCGCACTCCAAGTCTAGTTGCTAATATTTTTTAGTAGAAAGTATAGTCAAAAAATTTTTTTTGTGTTATTTTGGTTCTGTGACGACCTCTATAAAGTAAAATTTGACAGTTATACAAATATTATAATATTTCGTAGCGAGATAAAGGATTGAGTTCAATGTAACATTGATTTTTCTTGTAACGCGAGCAAAAGTATAATAATGGATAGAGGTTTCGTGAGATATTCAAATTGCAGTGTCTCAACTGCAAAAAGCAAGTTTTACAGATATAATCTTGGCTATTTAAATTATATAATAAATATAGAAATTGTGAAAAAGGAAGAATGTTTACATACTTAAATAATCAAATTCTACATTAATTATCATGATGTTAAAAAGAGAGACAAAAAGAAAACTATTCAAAGTCAAATCTACAGGTCGTTTTCATGTTAAAAATTGTTGTAAATGATATTTTTACAATCGGAAATATTAAATAAAAATTTTAACTCTACATATAAAAATAGTTAAATTTATTCAAATGTAAAACTGTTAATGACATTTATGAAAATTTAATTGTAGAAAAATTTATGAAAAGATCAATTTCATTCATTATTGTTTTTCATTATTTATATAGCAGTAACGAAATACTGCGATTTCACATCAATTATTCCTTACTGTGTCAAAATTTAAAATGCAAAATAATATTATCAAATTTTATTGCACTTAATAATTCATCTTAATCGTCGAAGGATATGCATAATAATAAAACTGTAACGGAACGTTTTTACTAATAAATGAAGGTTCGAAATATTACGTAAAATTTTGCAGCAATCAACTCGAAAATATATTATCTTAAATAAATCCCATTTCAGCTTACTATGAATTATATAAATAATATATCATGTATTTCATTATATATTAAAAAATACAAAACAATATTTTTAAATTGCTTTTATAAATTTCTTGAATTATATTTAATTACGTAAGATAGGTTACAGGAGGGGTGTACAAATGTCAAAAAAGGCCTATTCCATGTTTTAGTTAATTCCGAAAAAGCTCTTTCGTTAACAAGTTACTGTTAATCCCTATAAATCATAATATGTATATCATAAAATCCAGCAAAAGGTTATCTTTTGGATGGTAGAAATATTAATTTTTTTTAATTATTTTTTACAAGTATTATTATTTTTGAAAAAAATATCTTATCTTATTCCATCAATACAAATTAGCATTGCAATTGTTCATTGAAAAAATAATTATAATTTTTTGGAAAAAGTAACAATGTGTCGTGACATTATTCAAAATAAAAATTATTTTAATTCAATAAAATGTGTTTTTTTTCCTTCATATAAATGTTTGACATTTTTTCGATTTTCAACTAACTTATTACAATGTATAATCTTGAAAGCATTCGGTAATGTTTTTTTTAGATAATAACGAGAATATCGTCGCTGTTTTCAATTACTCTTCTATCATAATTAAAATGTACCATGAAAAAAAAAACCAAGATTTTCCCATACGAGGAACCCGTCGACAGCTCACATTCAAAACTTAGACATTAGGAAAACTAACGTAGGGAAACGTTTTTGGACTATATTTTTGAAAACAACATATGATTTGTTTTATTTTAACAGAAGGAAAGAATTGATTTTTTTTTTTTTAATTACGAAAACATTGATGTACTATTTCGAATTAAGGTGTAATAATATACAATTAACTGCCTCTTATATACCGCGAACTTATGGAGAAAAAGCTTAAAATTTACAATTAAAAAAAAAAAATTACCCATCTAACGAGCTAGAGTAAGTAAACTAGTCAATTCCATAAAAGCTTCCCTCTGAATTCCCTTGTCAATCACACTCACCCCCCCCCCCCCACGATGTTGCCGCGCCCCATAACATTAACGCAAGACCGTCCGCCTTTCGCCCGCAGCGCGCGTTCTGCGCCTACTGCCAGGACCGTATCTGGGGCCTCGGCCGCCAGGGCTTCAAGTGCATCCAGTGCAAGCTCCTCGTGCACAAGAAGTGCCACAAGGTCGTGCGCAAGCCCTGCATAAGCCAGCCCCAGCAGCCGAGCTCGGCCCTCGGCGAGGCGACCGTCGCCGGCGAGCGCAACGGCGAGCAGACCCAGCCGGACTCGCCCCAGTCCAGTCCGCCCGCTGGCGGGCCCCATCATCATCATCATGCGGCCGCCACCGGAGGCGGCGGCGGCGGCGGCGTTGACGACGACCACCATCACCACCATCACCACCATCATCATCACGCGGAGTCCGCCACGGCGGCCGAGGAGCAGCAGCAGCACGCCTATCGCAATCGTGAGTTTCTTTATTCTTTTCCTTTTGAAATTTTGTTTTAGATATGTTTTTAGCGGTTCCGCAGTTTTTAGAAGTAGTGCATTTATTTTTTTTTCTTTTTTTTTTTTGGATTTCTTAGTAGTATCTTTCACGTCATAAATGTTTATTATCCGCGCATGAATTACTCGTATACTTGTAATAATTCATGAATCTGTTATTCGATAAGTATTCTGTATTTCAAAAAAATATCGGTAGTAAAAAAAATCAATGTAGAATTGTAAAAGTGAGCGAGCCGACCTGTAAGTAAAGGTATGACAATAAATATAAAAATAATTAACGATATCTCACTGATTCTGGTAACCGGTCGCGTTTAAACTTTTTTCATTACATTCCAAATGAATGAAAAACTAAAGTCTGGTCAAAGAGCGACACATGCCATAGCTGGTCATTTTTTGTTACGTTAAATTCTTAATTTAATATCTTTTTAATTGTTAATAAAAATTGTTAATCTCGAATTATTCTTCTCTTTTTAATTGAAACATTATTATTTAGTTGATACGACAGAATTTTTGTCAGGTTCTAACGTTTTAATTCAGTAAACAAAGCCTATAAGTAATTAAATGATTATTATTCAATATTGTTACTATAATATTACATAACTATTGTTGATTAATAAATTTTGTACGACTATTAGTGATTTTACGTGCTCTCAAAGAAATACGTATACGTAACGGTTTTGCTGTCAAAATTGATAACATTCGTTGTTGTTTTTTTTTTTTTGCCCTCCTGCGCGAATTCGGGCATACTCTCTCAGTACCAATGCGCATCTGCGCGATTCCGCGACCGAATAAGGCTTACGAAAAGAACGTTAAAATCGCATATATATATATATATATATATATATATGTGTGTGTGTGTGTGTGTGTGTGTGTGTGCGCGCGCGCGCGCGCGCGTGTGTGTAATATATCGATATCAATAAATAATCTTTTCGCTCTCGCGGTCGGCGGAACATCGAGAATCGTCGATTTTGATTTTCAGCAGCGCGTATAAACTACATTAATGCGTGTGCGAAGGGAAAAAAAATTTTTATTATTTTTTTTTTATCCCTTCGTCGCTCGTGTTTTCAATCATCAGCCGCATACAATATGCAAATGAACGAATATTAATGCCAATGGTATTAAATGCATGGTACGCGCTGAGGCCTGATTTAAAAACGTTCTATAAAATATATACGGAATATACTTTTGTTTAAAAATAAAATACGTATATACAGCAATTCGCTGAATATATGTAGACCGCGTTAACCCGGTTTTTGCGTAATGATAAAACGAAGTCTATGACTTGTGTGTACGTATGTATAGCCACGTGTGTATATATATATATATATATATATATATATATATATATATATTCCTCAGATCTTATCGTTGCCACCACTTATAATACTCGAGACAAGTAGTCCAGTGTGTTTCAGTACCTTTTCTTTTTAATATATTGGAAAAAAGTCGCGCTCGAAGAGGATCTTGGAAAACAGTTTGTGTATGTGTGTATATATATATATATATATATATATATATATATATATATATCAACCATTATGATAATTAATTAAAGTATATAAAGCGACCTGCAGTTGAATTTTTACATTCGCGACAAAAGATTTATGATGATATTTTTGAACGGAATACAGTTTAAAGAAAAATAAAGAAAAATTCTCGAGATTAGCTCTACTGGTATCTTTTGAGAATAATTGCAGGAAGCAATAAATTAGAATTATAGAGCATACATACATATTAGGAGCGATAATTTACAGCAATATTTTATAAAGAGTTTTATTAAATCTTAATATGACATACGAATTAGGAATTCACTTATAATCATTATGTATAAGCTGCTGCTTCACTTTTCGATTTTTTTTTTCTTAATATTTTGAACGATTATAACGTTTCTTTGTAATGGTGATGAAAAAGCTTGCTCACCTCATCATACAGATTAAATGATACAGTGCTTCGAATATTTATGTATTCGTGATTTATTTTTTCATTAACCAGATGGTCCTTTTGCAAAATATACACATATAATAAACTCGATAATTTCGATGACGGAAAGAATTCGATTGAGGACAATCGAACTCGGGACATTGAGTAGACTCGACTCGACGAGCCATCTTCGGTAAAAAAAAAAGTAAAGCTCTGATAATAGTAAGCAATTAATAATAATAAGACATAAATAAAAATAAATCATAAAAAGTATGTTATAGTAAAGTGAACAATGTAAAAAAATGTATCATGTAATTTTCTGCATAGCATTGAAATTATTATTATTTTACAGCTTTCGCTGTATTCCTAAATCTAAAGCTGTTTGAGATTCAAGATTCAATTTATTTGATGATATTGAAGTGGCGAACCATCATAAAAAGTTGACGAATATAATAAAAATTAAATGCGACAATAAAGCATTCATTTACCGTTGGTATGATAGTTATGTTGCTAAATAAAATACGTGAAAAATTATTATTTAATTTCTTTTTTTATTAAATCGTGGATTTAATTAAAATGTAAAAAAAAAACAACAACAATTTATCACTTTTTTTAAAATATGCCGTGTTGTCGGCGAAACTTTCTCAATCTTTGCGACACTTCGACCGTGACGTTAACAAAAGTTCATCTGCATTAATATAGAAACATCGCCGAGGATTTTTCCAAGCATCCCAATTTGATGCACTAAATCGATGGCAAAATTTAAAGCAACTCTCTTTATTCCCTTCTGTAAGATACGATTCGTTAGTTTTTTTTTTTAATAATAAGCACGTACATCTATATAATTTTATAGACGCGTTAAAAAAAAAAAAAAAAAAAAAAAAACAAATAGACACCCAATATATATATATAACTGACTATTATACGAAATTTTTCTCCCCAACGCGGCTTCAGGCGTGGCCAGCGATGTCGACGGCGAGGAGCTCGCCCTTGACGAGATGGCGGGCGCCGAGGGCGCGAGCGATCGCCAATACAGCCTCTCGGACTTCGAGCTGATACGGGTGATCGGGCGTGGCTCGTACGCCAAGGTGCTCATGGTCGAGCTGAAGCAGACGAAGCGCATCTACGCGATGAAGGTGATCAAGAAGGACCTCGTCACGGACGACGAGGACATCGACTGGGTGCAGACCGAGAAGCACGTGTTCGAGACAGCCTCGAATCATCCGTTCCTGGTCGGGCTGCACTCCTGCTTCCAGACCCCGTCACGGCTCTTCTTCGTGATCGAGTTCGTGCGCGGCGGCGACCTCATGTTCCACATGCAGAGGCAGCGACGCCTGCCCGAGGAGCACGCGAGATTCTACACGGCCGAGATCAGCCTGGCGCTCAACTTTTTGCACACCAAGGGTAAGGTGGTGGGGGGGGAGGAAGAGGGGTAAAGATGGAGAACAACTACAAACAGGGGAAAAAAATTAATATCTTTCTGTCTGGACCATGCGTGAAATACTTAGCTTCACAGAGATTGTTGGGCGGTTGTAAAGCGTCGCGCTACGAACGGGCATTAAGAAATTGCGTAACGTTTCACGTATTCTTATCGAATGTTTTTCAGGTCGCTCGTTAAGTTCTGCCTTTCTTTGTACTTACAAGTATTGGAGGGTCTAAACGAGATTGAAACTTTGCGAAGAATTCTGAAATCGAAATGTGGCTATAAATAATATCAAAATTAATGCCCGTGCAATGATTTTAATTTTATTAATTTATAATTGATAACAATCAATTATTTGAACTTTTTATAAACAATCAATAAATATAATTGATAGTTTATGCAAACTTTATCTGTGTCAGTAATAATAATCATTCGTTCATTCTTTCATTTGTACTGATTCGTACTTTACCTTTTATACTATCGGGAAGTAATGTACGAATACCGTTTATCCACTGATATTATTTTGATATCTTAGACTTCGGTTGCCTAGAGAGTATGAATAGAACCTCCTTAAATGGCCATACATTGAAATAAATATCTATATATAAATATTTATTTATTAATTTATACATAAGAAAAGTATAATTTGGATATCGAATTCTAGAAAAGTTTTGTTATATAATTTTCTAATTATTTATACATTATAGAATTTTTTCTTTACTGATTTCCAATGATAAAATTTATTAATGATATAAAGATAAAGTACAAAAAATTATATAGAAAATACACGCGTATAACTTATAAAACTAATAGTTATTATTATTATCATTATCATTATTATTATAGCTACAATTCGATTTACAATGATTTAACAAATCATTAAACATTAATTGTTCTATAGTAGTATAAGATGTTTAAATTTTTTTAACAGATACGAACGTATACGCATTTATCAATTGCAAAAAGATTTAAAAAAATACATACTTTTTGAAGTTTTTAATAAAAATAGAATTTCGCTGCCTTAAAGATTTATTTCTGAATTTTTATAATATTTCAAACAGAAAGAATTACAATTTATGCCGCAGCCATACACCATGTTACATAAAACTTGAAAGATATTAATGTTCCTTACAAATAATACATTACTAAAGTGCATAATAACACACAATAAAGCACGATGTCTTTTAATAATTTTACGTTGCATATACGTCGCCCGATAACCCAATATAATTGTATTAATAAGCGTTTTCAACGTAATGCCATTCATGCACGAAAGAGATAGTCGAATTGGATAAGAATAGTTGTTAAAGTATATCATTCATTTGTATTCTCTCTTATTAAATTAATTTGCATCGCTTAATTAGAATACTATGTAGATAATAGCATCATTTTAATAGAAAAATATGATAATTTCAATTTCATGCATGGATTTTTTAATTTATTTCTCACTCGATTATCGCTTGTCGACGAACAACACGGACAGATTTTTTATTCGGATATCATCTGTATAAATGACGAAAAGTAAAGAATTTTTCTTTCAATGTAAATATAAACTTTCGGAATTATTTTTTTTGTTGTTTAATATATAATTTAAAACTTACATTTGCTAAAGCTGAGAAATAGTTGAAAACCAAAATACGTTTTAGAACTATAAGTAACATATAGATATGAAAACAAGTTTGTCACTATAAAATATATTAAAAAAGATGTTTTTTAAGCCAAGTTAGACAGCTGAACCAATAACGTCGATTTATATTATAAATACAATTAATGAATAAACCAAATTGTCACAGCACAGATACAAATTTTATTCGAATAATACACTGAAAAAAAAATTTTTGATAACAAATACATATTTACTTGTTCTGTACCAAGTAAATCATTTTCTTAAATTAAAAAAATATTCACTAGATTTAAGACACGACGTGGTTTGATTTAAGTGGACTCTTCCATTAACTAGATATTTCCCTTACTTAAGAAGATACTTTCTCAATTTAAGAAAATAATGTATTTGGTACAAAATAAGAAAATTTTCACTTGATAACATGCACCTTTTTCAGTGTATAATGTACAAAAGAAAACTGATAGTATTGGTCTTGGTCAAGCTTGAAAGAAAATGTATTTAAGGCGATCTATATAATACTTATACGTCAATACGATCGTTTAAAAAAAAAAAAAAAAAAAAAAAAAACATACGCATATTCTTAACGCACGACATTCTCGACCCACGGCAGGTATAATCTATCGGGACCTTAAGCTGGACAACGTCCTGCTCGATCACGAGGGCCACGTGAAGCTGACCGACTACGGCATGTGCAAGGAGGGCGTGCGCGAGGGCGACACCACCGCCACGTTCTGCGGCACGCCCAACTACATCGCCCCGGAGATACTGCGGGGCGAGGACTACGGCTTCTCCGTGGACTGGTGGGCCCTCGGCGTGCTCCTGTACGAGATGCTTGCGGGCCGCAGCCCGTTCGACATCGCAGGCGCGTCCGAGAATCCGGATCAGAACACGGAGGACTACCTGTTCCAGGTCATTCTCCAGAAGACGATACGGATACCGCGCTCGCTGTCCGTCAAGGCGGCCTCGGTGCTCAAGGGCTTCCTGTGCAAGGACCCGGCGGAGCGGCTCGGCTGCGACAGGAGCCGGCCCAACGCCTTCGTCGACATCATGACCCATCCGTTCTTCAAGGCTATCGACTGGGAGATGGTGGGGGCTCTTTTATATATATAATTCCATGCGTATAGCTTATTGTTGCCGTCATTGTCGCGGTGTAACATTTCTTTTAGGATGAATCTTTTTTTTTTTTTTTTTTGCTAATATTACAATGATATTAAATTAACAAGTATTTTTATTGATCTAACAGTCTTTGCAAAATAATGTAATTATAATTATATAATGACAATTGGACTGCCCTTGTTTATAATCATATTCGTAAAATTTTCGATAAAAATTACTGCTGGACATTAACATAAAAATATATAAAAATAAAAATGAAAATAGTTTATTAATATACTAAGTTAACTTATCAATATATTTTAACCAGTTAATTTATTCAATTTAAAACTTGCAAACTTATTATATTGGTTATTTTTATTTTTATTTTTAAATTATGTTTATTTTTAGTATAGTCATTTTTTTGTCAGATTCTACGGCGGTGATTATAAGTAAGAGCAATTTTATTGCCATTATATAATTATAATTACATAATTTTATAAAGACTGTAAGACCGATAAAAATACTTATTAATTCAATTCACAAAAGACGACATAAGTACAAATTTATTTTTATATGCATATTAAATTAATATCATAGCATGGTGTTTGCATTGCTGTACATTGGTAGCGCATTCATTAATCTATGGGCGATAAGAAAATATTTTGCTTCAATTAATTAATTAGCTTCAAAGCATTAACTCTATTTGTCTTTTTATAAGTAAAGTATTTTATAGTTTAATTTATTAGAAACCTAAAATCTGTTATATTTTGGTACGTCTAAGATTAGGTAAATTGTTATCTGGTTGATGAGCCTAGAACGTGACTTAGGGCAGAACGTATTCAGACTTTAATTTGTCATCTTTCAATATAGTTTGTATCTAATTTAAATTTGTTTAATTCTTTTAAAATGTTTTGACTCGTAAATCAACCGTAAAATATAATTTATTAAATATTATAAGATAAATATAAATTATTTATATTTTATTTCATCATCGTGTGCATTACCTGGAACTAAATATATGTAATTTATTAAAGCAAAAAATAATTTCCGATAATTTTTATCGACTTGCGAAAAGAAAATTATATTTTGTTATGTTCATCTGTACTCGTTTATACGTATGTTTCATACAAGCGAGATAGATAAACGAGAGTATAGCTAAAGAAAATTAAAAACATGTATACACACACGTCCTCGAAATTTACAACACGTAAAAAAAAATCTTTTCGTCTTCGTTCCAACTTTATTTTACCCCTACGCGTCGCAGTAATTCTTTATCTATGTACGCGCGCGTGTGTGTGTGTATTTGCCAACTAACCAAAATTTTGTATGATGTATGTTGCAGCTGGAGCAGAAGCAGGTCACGCCGCCTTACAAGCCGCGCTTGGACTCCGATCGTGATTTGGCAAACTTCCCGCCGGAATTCACGGACGAGCCAGTACATCTCACGCCCGATGATCCGTAAGGCCAAGCTTGATTCTCTTCTTGCGATCGTTTTATTGACATTTTCTTCGGAAATTGCTATATACCTTATGATATTTTAAATTTCGTGTCCCATAATACGAATCATGTGTTTTTTTTTTAAATACAATGTTAAAATAGTGTTTGTCTAGTATTGTTTTTTGTTGTTTTGTTTTGTTTTTTTTTAATTGTAATAAACGTTGGTGTTTATTAGTATTCGATTCGTGAATAGTAGAATATAAAACGAGTGTAATGAGGACATCAATTTACAAGAGCTCCATAATAGAGTGCATAATACATTATTAAAAGTTGATACATTTATACATATCAGAGAATGTAAGAAAAATATTTTTATGTAAAAACAATTTTTTTTTTGTTTGAAATTATTGATCTCATAAAGACGACTAATTATATTTAAAATTCTGAAGCTGCACAAATTTTCCGAAAAGAATCTGTAGTAATTGGTATATCTATTCTTCACATTTTTATGATACTTAAAATATTATTGCATATGCAGAAATTCTCGAATTTTTATGTTCTTAAGAATAAATGCATTGTTTCTCCTTGAAAATCGCTGCGAATTTCAATATACGAAACAGTCTAAGCATTCGAAAAAATCAAGGTCTTCTTATAAGATTATCCATTTGAACTGAATTTTGGCACACTTCAACGTATTAAAGCTTTTTTGCAGCGTAGCCTTGCGAACTCGTAACGAAATAGAAAGTCATTTTTATTAATTCGCCAACGATTCTTTCCAGACGAGTGATCGACCGAATCGACCAGACAGAATTCGAAGGTTTCGAATACGTGAATCCCCTGTTAATGTCCCTCGAAGACTGCGTGTGACAAGAGACATCGAGTTTAGTACCATGCAGCAAGGAGGAGCACTTCGCCATCGTCATCGAGCAACAGCATCACCAGTACTGTCAGTATTCTCCGCAATTCGTGCAGCAGCAGCACGAGGAGTACCATCGTCGATTGCACCAGTGTTACATGTACGAGCTCCAGGACCAGCTGGCCATGTTTCATTTCAACGTCGATCCTCGGCCGCAGCTCCCGACGCTCGCTCTACCGATGGAGAGCCAGCAGCAGCAAAGGCAGCGGCAGTTGCAGATTCAACAGCAGAAGAGTCAGCAGCAACAGCAGCAACAGCACCAGCAGTTGCTCCTCATGCGCTATCTCGACAGCGACGACAATTACAACGATTACAGTCTGCCACCTCCGCCGCTGCCCTATCGCTGCTACAGCAGCCCGAGTTATTCGAGGCCACTCAGTATTACCGACCCCAGCTACGAATCCATGAACTCAAGTAACTACACGAACAATAACAACAATAACAACGAGTCCCGCTCTCTAATGAGCATACAGAGAAAGAAATTTTGAAGAATGAGAATACCAAGACATTGGTATTATTATTATTTTTTTATTTTTTTTTTTTTTTTTTTTTTTTGTAGCACAAGAAAATTTGGAGATCGTATGTTTCCAATCTTGTATTTATTGGACTCCAGTTGGCATAATATATAGATCCCGAGAATCCCGGTGATACGGCGATTCCGAAATGGAAATGTCATACCGCCAATTGGTATATTTGACTCTTCCGAAAGCCTCGGTGATCAGGAGACTTAAGTCTGCTAGTGGAAAAATCCCGCGCTGGATCTTTCAACGATCCAACGAGGTACTCTAGCGACAACGTACTTCTCGAATGTGAGAGCATTCCACCTTGGAGTTATTACAGTATCAACGCCTCCTAAAAGTTTTGTATACACGTGCGCGTACCTAATTCTCTCACATCTATATATATATATATAAAAAAAACATTGTCATGCATTTGACAAGTATTATATAATCTCACATCCTAATGTATAAAATTTCATTTTAATACAGTACGGGCAGTATATTTGTAGGAACACTTTTAGATAATGTTGACTGTAAAACATAAAAAAGAATTATATGAGATTAATATATGTGTAAGACATTATGCCAAGGATTAAAATATACTTTAAAAAATCTATCTAGAATCTTGCATATTACTTTATGGCTCATGCTCAATTTAATAACATAATTGAAGTTTAATAAGAATTCTATTTAATTAGAGAATTAGGTAAAACTTACCTTAATGAAAAAATTTTTTCTTAATTGAAACATTACACATTTCCATAAAAAGTGCAAAATAAATGTATTGACAGCAGTGAATACAAAATTAATTTATATATTTTAATATATACACTATCAATAAGTAATGTAAATTTAAAAAATAACAGTGTATAAATACTCATGTAAAACTGCAATTTATTAAATTTGTTATTTGTAGGAGACATTTAATAATTAAGAATCTATCAATAAATTTATTAAAATAAAATATTCGTTTGAAAAAATTGGTCAATACTTGAAACAGAAAGTATAAAATTCAAGTAGATCCATTTTTACAAATTCTTGAAGTTAACTATGCATTTTGTAAATTCTTTCATTCAATGCAGATTGAACATAAAAAGATATACATTAAATTATTAATATTTTGGAATGAATTATCAAAGACTATTTTTCTTTAGTTATTACGAAACCTATTTTTAACAAAAATAACTTAGATTTATTAAATTAACTTATTATCAAATTTTATTTACTTGATTCTTTTATTTGATTTTATTTTATTTCACTTTAAGGTTTCAAAACTTCAATTTAAAGTGCCTAATGAGCTATTGCAATCAATGCACGAACCTTAAGAAAATAGCTAAAATTATATGAAAAATATTGGAAAAAAAGATCAAATGTTAATTATTATGAATAGTGTTTCTACATGTCAAGCACCTACAACGAAGTATATATACTGTAACGAGCACCGGTATATATATTGGTGGTGTTCGTTCGCAAAGTAGAGAGAGACAGAAGACAGGTTATAGTCTCTCTCTAACTTCAGCAAATATAAGGTAGTGGGGTAAATTGAAGAGCAGTGTCGATCGAACTGCGAAGTGAGATTGATAGCTTTGTTTGACTAGTTTTCGCTCTTATCTTATTTTATTGCTATTTTTCGTTACTCTTTCTCCTAAAAAGTTAGTAATTGTCGTTTAGGAATTGAGATTTGGATTGTTGGCTGGCTGTGGTGAATCTAGAGTAATCACCTCATCATTTTTCCAGATTTAAGGAGAGCTATAGGTGAAATTGTGAGAGACAGCAAGGGAAGATTAACGAGCCTACATCATATTTGATTTTATTTAGAAGTAAGTTATCATTTATATTTTTCGTTTGATAGAGAATCGTAGAAACCGGCTAGTTATTATATAAAACAACAGCGTCGTACCTAGGCTGGCGTGAGCAGTATGAATTTCGTTGCATGGTGATAAATGCGTTCTAGGTCTGATATCAGAATCCTAAAAATTGATTTACTGTCACAGCCGCAACCTCCAGTCTGACCCGCTTCTTGGCTGCTCTGGCATACTGTGTATTATCTACAGGATCACGGACTGTACCAAATACTCGTGCAAAGTTGGCTCCGACATAACAGTCGACTTCTAAAGATAGAATTACTGCGACTAACTCGTCACGAATAATTCCTACCAACTCGAACGCTAGTGTAGCATGACCCGTTACATAAAGAGGAGAATTTCCTGGACCTCTGGCGCCAACACCAGAAGCAGGGTGAAACTCTCGTCCACAGGCTGAGGCCAGCTGTAGACCAATTCTGCCCATCACTGTGCGTGACGCTCCAGTATCATATAGTCCTCTGATACGGAGGTCTCCGACATGCACAGGAATCTACCAACGGGCTTCTTCTGGTCTAGCTGCTATCAGACCTGGATCCAATCCTCTACTATTATCTGAGGAAGATGGTCCTACCTCATTTGTTTCTTCCGTGATTGCAGAAGATGAGGATGCCTGCTTCGCCGCTATTTCACGACATCGACTTTCAATGGGGGTCATGCTCTTGGCACTGGACGGCTGAACCCCTATTTGTCGCCGCGCCTGGCATTTCCTAAACATTTTGGACAATTGGTAGAACGATATCCCAATTCTCCACAGTTATAATACCTAATTATTTATTGTTTTCTTTCTATAAACATTGAATTTATTGAAAATAATTATTAATCAAATAATTTCCTATTTCCTCATCTAAAATATAATAAGATTTTAAATATTTTAAAGTGATTTTCGGATCCTGCCGCCTCCGCGGTACCTGGCATAAAAATTGTATTTTTCATCAATAAAATATTGAACTACACCGGATTGAAATTTTTATAAAATCAATTGCCAAGGGTAAAACTGAGGGTTATGCAGTAAGAATAAATTCTTACTAAGAATATAAAAATATTTAGTTACCTCCATGTTTAGAAAATGTATTTGTGTTCGAACGCTATCGATGTCATTGGCTAGGTTGTTAAGTCCATAATCTCTTTATATTATCTCATCTGGGTTGCTAAGTACTGGATGAATAGCCTCTAGATTATGCCAAATCACTCCAGGAATTGGATTATTATTGTAAAATTTTATACGATTGGCGATGTTTTAATTCGGATTAGCGAATCACTCAACAACTTCTCGTAAATTAGTAAAACAAATTTGCTCGCTTTGAGAAATGATGTGATTCCTAAAATTATAATTATCTTTTGCTCATTTAGGAATATTATTTGAATCATATATCTTTATCTTGCCAATAGAATTTATAATTGAAGTAATTTGGTCTGGCATAATAGTTACGTCTTTCAATAGTTGTAAAAAATCCTAATTTAATTCATTCTTCCTATAATCGTCCTCATGATTTAATAACATAGCAAAACCTCCTTGGACTACACTTTTGCTTGGAACAGTGCTAAGCCAACGAGATAAAACTGCAAAATATTTCCTCAAACTGGCATTCCATTGAATTGTGCTATAGATGCGAAGATGTTGAGAGTCGAGAATCCAATTGCTCTTGTTGTGACAGTAATCTTATCGCTTTGATTGTGTTGATGACTTCTAGCCTTTCAGATGCGGTCTGGCCGTCCTAACGCCTGGGTATAGTCATTTTCTCATTTCTTCACTTAAGATGGCTTGGACCTCTGTGCCTTTCTTCTGGCGAAAACTTTCAATACGGTTGTTTTGGTAAGATCGTCTTGCGCGGTGAGGTTTTGGAGTTCCGCGGGATCTTCCAGTAAATAGAGGGGGACTGATTGTTGGCGCGCCATTTGGTATGCGAGTTCCACCTCACCTTCATGTACGAATGAAGCGTCGTACCTAGGCTAGCGTGGACAGTATGAATTTCGTTGCATGGTGACAAATGCGTTCTAGGTCAGATATCAGAATCTTAAAAATTGATTTACTGTCATGGCCGCAACCTCCAGTTTGACCCGCTGCTTGGCTGCTCTGATGTACAGCGTATTGTCTGCAGGATCATGGACTGTACCAAAAATAATACCTCTGATACGGAAGTCTCCGACACGCACAGGAATCCACCAACGGGCTTCTTCTGGTCTAGCTGCTATCTGACCTGGATCCACTCCTCTACTATTATCTGAGGAAAATGGTCCTACCTCATTTGTTTCTTCGTGATTGCAGAAGATGAGGATGCCTGCTTCGCTGTTATTTCACGGCATGGACTTTCAACGGGGGTCATGTTCTTGGCGCTGGACGGCTGAACCCCTATTTGCCGCCGCGCCTGGCATTTCCCGAATATTTTGGACAATTTGTAGAACGATACCCCACTTCTCCACAGTTATAACATCTCAGCGGTGGATCATATTTCCTTGATGTGCTGGGCGTATCTTTATCCGATGGTCTACTCGTAGAGTCGCGTCTAGTCACCGGAGGATGAACCTTTCTAGGTGGAGATTTCTTTCTCCACCTGTTTTGGTTCTTAGGACGGCTTCTCGATGAAGGTGGAGCTCCCCTAACTTCTGTAGCTTTTGTATTGCCTACCGAGGTTATAGCTGTCCTAATATCCGTACTTAACTGTTTAAAACAGTTTTCTAGTCGGGAAATAGCGTGCACCGTCTCGTCTTTTCTAGTAATCTTTGGTGGTGACTCTGGCCTGGCTCTGTCGAAAGATTTAGTAGCCGCGACCTTTGGTTTTCTTTTGGTTTGGCGTACCTGGTATGCTACTTCTGGCCAGGTTACTGCCTCTGGTGGAGGTGGAGATTTATACGATTTCTCTACTACTAAGTAATCCTCCGCTTCGTTAATAGCCTCCACGAGCTCGTCAAAGATTTTGTAGTCTCTCCTGCGAACGAGACGGTGTAATTCGGGACGAACGTTCGCATGGAGTCGATCTAATCTATCCTCCATTGAAACCCTCGAATCAATTTATTAAGCATCCAATTAAGCGCCGTAAGATATTCGTTGATCGTTTCGTCCTCACCTTGAGTGCGCTCGATGGCTTGTCTTCTCCAACGCTCTTGATTCCGGTTGGTCGTCCCATAAAAACGTAGAGTGCTCTTGCTGCACTTTAATATGCCAAGATTGGCTTATTATTGTATTCGCACCAATTCGTTATGCGAATACACCAGAGAATAAAATAATTGTAAGAGAAAGGAAAGAATATCCTTAAAACACACTTTTCTTTCTCTCAATATATATAGAAAAAAATTTAATCTATACAAACCTTAAGGTGCATCTATACAACAACAAAAAAATTACAAAATAAATATAAATTATTAATTATAAATTATTTTATACATTTATTTAAGCCAATCTTGGTATATTTGTTTGAGTACGGGTTGATTGCCAGTGGTAATATATATACAACATTTTCAATTTTAATAAAATAAGATAAATTTATTTTAAAAATAATAATAAAAAAAAATTTTAACAACAAAAAAAATGTTTGATTGATAAATAAAAAAAAATTTGTTATTCCACTGGTATATATCTCAAAAATAAATTTTAATCTTCGTTATTTGCACGAATCCCGTACTCACAACTTACAATGTAAACTATGTATATAGTTTCGCGAACCCGCCTAATCGTACGTAAGGTAATAATATATAATATGCTCATTAAGAGACTTTGGTATAAACGAAATATGTAACATGATATTTATTTCACTAGATTCATGTAAAACTAATTTAATTTGTATATTATGTATGTATATTATAATTTATATACGTGTAAATTATTTTATATTATAATTACAATGTTTCACAAATTTGCAGATCTTAGAAATAGATTTTATTATTCTTATACAATAGATGCATTTTTTATTTTTTTAGTCAAAATATTTATTAATTATTTATGAATACTTAAAATGATATGTATATATACAACTTGTGAATCTATAAGCTGTTTATAGACTTTTAATTTTACTTTTTGAAAGAAGTTTATCTCATTGGCGGACTAAACTATTTGGAATTTATTTAAAATTTTATCTGTTGTATTCAGTAAAATAAAATCAATCTCCAAATATCTGTCAAATATTGAAATATTTTAATTATAATACAAATGGTGCTCTGTTAAGGAAACCAATTCTGTTACACCTATTTTAGTTTGCAAAACAGATAATCCAAGATACATAGAATCTTATTTTCTTAATACTAATCATTATTTAATATCAATGAATATGAATATATTGATATATTTGGTAAATTATTGAAGCTACTTCTTTTCTCTATACAGTTTATTCCAAATTTAAAAAAATGTTCCAATTATTGATATTGGAGCCGAAGGATAATTCAAATAAATATTATAACTGTTATTAGAACTTAACATAGAGTAATCAACAAATTTAATATAAGTAAACATTAAAAATTTTTTTTATTATATATATATACATGTTCTTATATTTTATTCCATAAATTTGGATTCAGGAACTAAAAATATAATGTACTGAAAATATTCAGATTCAAAATTTTGTAAATATTGTAAACATATTGTACTTGTTAATGTTTATTATGATGAATATTTAATAAATATTAGTTTTGCAAATTTGTTTTTGATAAATGTTAGATCCACCCGAAAGTTCTGTTCATTTCTTATGAGAAAAATTATGCAATTATTTATTGTTAATATAATAGTAATTAGTAAATTCTTGAACAAAACTTTCCAGTAGATCTTATATTACGTCATGGGTCCTTCTATTAAAATTGCTTACTGGGCACTGGCCACAGTGGAAGGTAAAAAATTAGGTGTATATTTAACGTTTTTCTGGTAAAAAAAAAGTAATTTGATATTTAATAATGTTCAGTTTTAAGGAAACAACAAAAATTTTTTTTTTAAATATTCCAGATGGCAGCCATTTTAAAAAGGTGCCTTTTTTGACGCGTTCCGTGGCGAGATAAATAACGGCAGCAATTTGGAGCCTAGAATAAAAAAAGTTTACGATAATCTTCATAAGAATATTTATTCAAGTACACAGGGATTTTTCGAAATATTGATTTTTAAGAAAACGGTTAGCATTTGAAACAAAATGGCCAATTTTCATTGGAAAATTTCATATAAAACGGCTCAAAAAAAGCGAAAAGTTTTTAATTAAACAAAAATCCCCTATGTAGAAAGATGCAAAATGTATTTAAAAAAATGATGTAACACTTTATAGTCAATAGAATAAAAATGGTAGAAATTATTTGTCTCGCCAATTCAAAAAATACTCTTTTGAGAAAAACGCGATCAAAGCTTTGCATGTAACTTGATGCTAGTTAAGTTAAAATTTCAACTAAAAATATTTTTCAATTATGCCAGATTTTTTGAAAATTCTATAGTGGCCATATCTCTTATAAGAAAAATACTATCGCTGTTAAAAGAATTATGATATTATTTTTTTTATTGAGAATGAAGTTAATACGCATCTCTATAACTTTATAAATAAATAATGAAATGAAAATTATAATTTTGATCAAATATAGATTAAGTAAAGTAATTTTTACATAGGATTGTTGGAAAATCAGTAAACAACATACTATTTCATAAAAATAATTAAATAAAAATTGTATACAAAAAATATTTTTATTTTTAGATACATACGTAACTAATGTTAAAGTAATCAATCAGTAAATCGTAAATTTTACAGAGAGACCGATTGTTTATTAATTAAAACTATATGAATAATAGTAATTGTTAAGCCCAGTTCATTCAATTATTTTATATTATTCCAAAGTGAGATTGATTCATTATCTGTAATTAAAGTTATTATGGCCAAATCATCAAAACAATTTTGTCTTGTACCATAATCAGCTTATAGAACATTGAAAATTCAACAAATTTTTATAGTTTTATATTGAAAATTACTTCAATAGTGTTTAAAATAGTATTATATTTAATTATCTACAAAAATTAAAATATTGCCTATAAAACCAAAAGTACGATTTACGCTTAAAATGATTAAATCAAATTCACATTTAAATATAAATTACTATTGATTGTCCAAAATCGTTCCTACAAAATACAGAAGTCAAGAAAATAATACTTACGAGAGTAAAGTATTCCTCTTTGTTTTTGTTTAGTATTAATTTCTGGACGTATTTCCTGATTCAAATTAATTATACGAAAAAGTAATATATAAAATATTTAACGAAATAATCTCATACTTTGTCTAGACGCTGCCTTACATTATATTAAACACTATTTTTACTTTTTATAATATTATGCATGTATTTTGAAGATAATTGAAATAACACTGAGATTTTTAAAATATGTTAAAAATTGTATTACATAGGTATTTCGAACTGCACGAGCAATTAATGTCTGTTTTGTTCGCATAATAATTTATTTTATTGATATCTGCTTTACAAGTTTACTGATGGAAATTGTTCACAGCTATTTTTAGAGCTGTCCGAAGTATATTCTTAATGAAATTAGATCAAAAATGTAAAAAAACTAAAGTATGTAGCTAAGATGCGATCGTTGATTAATTATACGGGATAATATGATTGTAAAAATTTTTGAAAAGTTTTAATGTTTATATAAATAGATAATTTTTATATTCTGTTTATTTCAAATAAGTTTCCTTAATACGAATTTAAGATTAATGGATTCACTACCATTGCTCTTATTATAATATATAATTATTTATTATATTTTGTTCCATTTGTAATTTTTAGATTTATAGGTAGATGCATTTTTTTTACATTTTTACATATACAAAATAGTGTAATTCCATATTAAAGCGCGCGGTAGCGCCGCTCAAAGCAAGGTGAGTTACCATTTTGGTATATATACATATAGAATGCCTCAAGACTTAAAACGATAAGTACTTTGAAATAAATCAGATTCTGAATAAGTGAGATGATGTATCGTCGCTCAAAAATGATTTTTCCCTATGGCAATTTGTGCCATCGAAAGTAGGTTACGAATGTCGTTAGTTATAGAACGGTTGTTAAAAAAATAAATAAATAAATAAAATAATAATTCATCTGAATTTCTACGTTAAAAAGATAACGAAAAATTCTGTAGAGATGTATTGATGGATGTAGGCATACGATGATTGGCAAAGGTTCATATTTTTGACCGTTGTACTATGAATAATGTAACTAAATTGATATAACCGAAAAGGATTTGTATGTAATTGACGAAAAAGGCGAATGATTCATGGTTGTAAAATAAGTTTAGCTGTAAGTAGTATGGGGCACGATCTCGAGAACGATTTTGATTTTTCAAGAGCGCGAGATTTTGACAAGTTTTTTAATGAATTTTTTTAATTTTGTAAATACGAAAACAGCGAGGACTCTTGAAGACGCAAAATCAACCGGGATCTTGCATGGTTCGCCAGTAGATGATCTATTTATTATAAATATGATTTTATTACATAAAATAAGTTTTCTGTGTGATGAATAGATACGTTTTTCAGTTTTTAAGAAAACATTATAACTTTGTTTTTTTTCTTTTAATAATGAGCCATTCCGAATTTTGTATGTATAATACTGTATTTCAAAGGAATAAGGAATATAACTAATTGGCGCGGCTTTGCTTTAAAAATTTTCTAATCTCTTATTTACTCTTTGCCGGTGCTAATAAAATAATTTAAAAAAAATTAAAGTACTTTACTGACACACTATTTATACTGAAAAACATTTTTCTAATATCAAGTAAATATTTACTTGTTTTGTACCAAGTAAATAATTTTTTTTAATTTAAAAAATATTTACTAGATTTCAGACGTAGTTTGAGTAAGAGGATTCTTCTAGGATCAAGTAAATACTTCTTTCATTTATGAAGATACTTTTTCAATTGAAAAAAATAATTTACTCAATGTAAAACAAGAAAATATTTACTTGTTAACAGACATTTATTCAGCGTAATTCCGTGTTAATCATCAATTGTTATGCTATGTAATACATATATACAGATATATATTATACATTTATAGCAATGTTCAGGAATTACATAATAATAATAATAATAATAATAATAATAATGTTTTTCTGGCAACTTTTTTATTTTAGATATTGCAGAAATTTTATCATTTTTTAATTCTATGCAAACACTAATACAAGCGTCGAATTTCAAAACAAAATCAATTGGATTTTTCAATATTAATTGACGTAAGCAAAGGGTATGTTTAGATAAAAGTACTTTAATTCTTCTAAATAATGTAAAATTAAAGGAAATATTGAATTAATGAAAAAATGAGGGGGCAAATGTGTTAAACCCTAAAATGATTCTATATGCATCAGGCATTATTTTATATATTGAGAATTGAGCAAAGTCATAATAAGAATTACACGAAAATTATCTTGATTTTGGCAAATATGTCCACTTGATTTAGTCGAATCATTTAGCAAAGACTATTAATAAATGCGTCTGTATACAGGAAAGTATATATATATATATATATATATATATATATATATATATATATATATATACATACATACATACATACATACATACATACATACATACATACTTAACAAGGAGATCCCAAGTACATATGTACCAGGTTTTAATTATTGTACGCGTATGCCTATTATGATTCAAGGTGAAGGTATGTAGTATTGTGCTGTAATATACTCAAAGGACAAGAAGAAGGATGAAAAAAAAAAGATAAAATGTAGTAATTATTATGCGATACAATGATATTATATAGATTTTTAGATACAAAATAAAAATTATAAGAGTATTAGAACAATATAGAAAGGCGCTCACAGTGCTTGCAATATATTTGGGAATTTAAAACAATTAAAAACATTATAATAAACGGTGTTTGCCAAATTATGCTTGGCAGCAAAAAAAAACCAAAGTTTTATGAAGTAAACAAAATGGGATGAAGTAAAATTACAATTTTCGTAATTATATATTAATAATTCACCCCGCGCTAAAGCGTTTCTTACCAAATTATATATATATAGTATTACTTGTTGTAGATTATCGATATATTAAATAAAGTATGAGCAGTGATTGGGAGAAAAAAAAGCACGCCAACTGCAACTATGTCAAGGATTTTGCGGGGATCTTCTTAAAAACTTGGTTAAAAAAGGGAGGTTTTTTCCTCCCTTGATTGAAATGAGCTGGCTGGGAACTGAGAAGTGTATATCGAGATATATTATGGTTCTGTGTGAAATGAAAAATGGAAATCAGATATATATATATATATATATATATATATATATATATATATATATATATATATATATTAATGTACGAAAAACTCGGTAAACGCTTATATTTTTCATTTATATTCAATTAATTGATTGCAAAAATTATAAATTACTTTGAACCAATATACAATGGCCTGATTAATATATTGATATATATATATAATATTGAACGCGGGTCGTATATATCAAAAGAGAACTTTTGAACTATTATTGAAATGTTACTGATATATATCGTATGTGGCCGTTGATAGTATTTTTATAAAGTATAACTTCTGTTGTAATCACAATTACAAGATTTCTATAACAAAAAATTATTTGTCGTTAAAAATTATTTTCAATATAATTGATAATACTTCTATATATATATATATATATATATATATATATATATATATATATATATATATATATATATATTTAAGCTGATAGAAGATAATTGAAACGGTCAATATATAAAAAGTATGGCACTTGTTCCTCGAAACATTGTAAGGAATTTAAGTAAGCGATATTTCCGAATGATAATATAATGTAGTTATTAGATACTTTAGGATATACGATCTGTAAATAAAGCAAAAGAATAAAAAGAGGAAAAAAAAATACGCGAAAATCGAAAAATCGATATACGGCGGAATATAAGATGGATCGAAAAAAAAGCAAGCATAGATTAATATGTGCGAGCGATATCGAGCAATGGAAATAGAAGATTGTGAAGAGAAAAAAAAACTATATAACCAGCGTTATATAGACGATGATTGTAGTATATGATATTATAGATTAAACCGCTGACGAAAAATGAACAACTATTGAAGTCGACGGAGAAATGAGCTGATCATGAAAGTTAATTCGGAAATGGCCGAGGAAAAAATCATTTGAACGAATCGAAATCTCATATATAGGTGTATATAAATATAAGCGCACGATTGTCGGGAGTCCACGGGGTCGGCGTAGGTAACCGGAATATTTACGAATAGCCAATTGCGATTCTAAAAAGATGCTATATATATATATATATATATATATATATATATATATATATATATATATATAATACTATTAATATTATTATCGAGCATACGAGATGTTTGATGCAAAGGCCTGATACATTAAAAAAAAAAAAAAAAAAACATAATAAAACGGTAATATAATGGCCAATTATTATATTAATATTTATCTAAAATACACTTGCGATGAAGCGTATGCCGTTCGACAAAGGTTATTGAATTAAATAGGTTTTGGTCGCATTATGACGAGTTTTTGCTTAGAGAATCGAGTAAATGGGAGCGGTTAAATAGTATATATATAGTTGAAAATAACTTCCCTCGTAGCGTCTTCCACCTAAGATTTGTAAAAACACTTTAAAATCACGTAAAGTTTTTTTTGCTATACATATATATATGTATATATATATAGTGTATAAAAAACAGCGACCAGGCATAATGGTGCTATTATAAGAAAATAATTTTCAATTAAAAGAAATTTATTTGTTTTCTACTCGCTAAATGAGAACTCGTCTTGATGTAAATCCTATATTCAGAACACGCGAGTATAAAATATTATATAATTTAAATTTAATATCTTATAAATATATTATATATGTATATTACTTTAATATGCTTGTTTAATTATATATGTTAACATTATGCATTATTTAAATTATAAGATTTTGTATACCCGTCATTTCTTTGTACACTCATCATATTCTATTAAATTCAATAATGTTCACGTATTATTTTTTTTGCATCCTTATTAATCTATTATAATTATTTTGTAAATTACTCGCAAATTAGTATTTACTTTCTTGAAAAATAAACCTTAGCATAAAATATAAATTTACATGTGTTTTCAATTATCATACCCTTTTTTTACACCCAGTTCATATCATAAATCTATTTTTAAAAACAAATTTAGTTCGATGATAGTCGTTGCGAAAGATTGTAAAGAACATATAATTTGAAAATAGCAAAAGTAATATTAGACTTTTAATTATACATTTTTCCATAATCACTTTTTATTGATTTTTACATAAGTAAATTACTCTTATTTGTAAAATCTTGGTATTGTCAAAATCAGTTGAAAACATACTGAAACTTCCCAATTCAATTTAAATAGGCGCGCTAATGTCCAAGCGGTTGAAAATTAAAATAATTCAAATGATGCTAAAATTCCCTAGTGATCGTATTTGCTGATTTGCTTCATCAGTTGTCTTGCGGGCTGCAGGTGTCCAGAATCTGTCCAGAAGTACGAAACGATATATATAAGGGTCGGGAGAGAGAGAGAGAGAGAAGAGAGAAAGATAACCTAGATCTTGCTTGAATGGCACATTCACTACACATGCATGACTATAACCCCATCCACTTTGCACACAGGCGAACACACAGCACTACACTTAGATGGGTGGTATAGTCAGATATTATAGTAGTACAGAATTCTGAAATTTGTATTTGCGTTCAGATAAGAATTTATCGCATATTAATAAACGTATTAATGAAAAATTCTGAATTGTATAATTCTATGTAAACCTATGTTTATAAATTATTTATCAATTAATAAAGTCTAAAATATGGGACCTCCCAAACGTTTTAAAAAGGATACAGGTACTTAACCTTGCAGCTCATGTGTTGCATTTTGCAAAAATATTAAAATAAATGCTGAAAATTAGACTTAATTAAAATTATTAGAAAAACATTAAAATACTTTGTTTAAAATTATTGTTTTTACCGTATATCATTTTAATGTAGATCGTGGAAAATGGAAAAAAAGAAAGGAAGACCATGATCCAGATTATCGCGATGAAGATTACAACGAAAGTGCGGAAACTGAAGGGATTCCTGATGCAGCAAAAAATGATGTTGAAAAGCAAGATGAAGGTGTTCTTGAGGATGAATTTGGAGCTAAAGATTATCGCCCACAAATGACTCTAAAACCTGATAATGCATCAAGGCCTTTATGGGTGGTATGTTAATATTCCCATTGATGTTATCCATAATGAAATAACAGTATTGTTATTTAGTATATACTAAATAAATTATTATTCTTTATAGGCACCTAATGGACATATTTTTTTAGAGTCTTTTTCTCCAGTATACAAGCATGCGCATGATTTTCTCATTGCCATATCAGAACCTGTATGCAGACCTGAACATTTACATGAAGTATTAATATAGATTACTTCACATTGAAATGCATTAAATAAAATTTTTTTTTACTATATTTTTTAACTCATTAGAAACTTCATTTTTCTTTTCTGAATAAAATTTTCATTTTAAAAATTAATTTTATTTACAGTATAAATTGACAGCCTATTCTTTATATGCAGCTGTTAGTGTAGGACTACAAACACATGATATTATAGAGTATTTAAAAAGACTGAGTAAAACAAGCATTCCTGATGGTATTATAGAATTTATAAAACTCTGTACATTATCTTATGGAAAGGTAAACTTGAATTTTGAATATAATTAATATAATAAAACATATATATAGTAAATAAATAAATGACTAATTATATGTCTGTTACAGGTGAAACTTGTTTTGAAACATAATAAGTATTTTATTGAATCACCGTTTCCAGAAGTTTTACAAAAGTTACTAAAAGATCCCGTTATTCAGGAATGTAGATTAAGAAAAAAAATCGAAGAAGAAGCCAAAGATAAAGATAAAGATGGATTTATTACTAATATTCTAAGTAAAAATAAACTACCTCAAGTAAGTGCATTGTAAAATTCTAACATTATTATTACAATGCTTAATGTTTTATAGAAACATTATCATTATATTTTTTATAATGTATAAATATTATGTCATGATTACTTTATTTATTTATATCCTATTAATTGAATTATTAAAAAACTAATTTTTACAGAAAAATTTTTAACTTTTACAATATTTGTATATATATATATATATATATATATATATATATATATATACACACATATATATATATACATATATATAATATTCCAGTTTGGGGCAAAACCTCTAGCTGCAGGATCTCAATCTACAGTAGCTGGTACAACTGTATTGTCAGCTGATAGCAAAACAGTAAATCAAACGAATAGTGAAAAAGAAACTGTTCCGGAAGATATTACAACATTTTATGATAAAATTGATAAAGAAGAAGAAGATGAGGAAGAACAAGAATTGAAAACTGTAAGTTTTGAAGTAAACCAAGAGAAAATTGAAGTCATCCAAAAAAGATGTATTGAATTAGAGCATCCATTATTAGCAGAATATGATTTTCGTAATGATACTGTAAATCCAGATATAAAGTTAGTATACTTATCTTGACAGAATAATTGATACGGTGATTACTTACATTTTTAAAAATCATTATTACTTGTAGTATTGATTTAAAACCATCTACAGTTTTGAGGCCTTATCAAGAAAAAAGTTTACGTAAAATGTTTGGTAATGGTCGTGCAAGAAGTGGTGTTATTGTTTTGCCTTGTGGTAAATTATTTTTTTTTTATATTAAACGGAATCTTAAATGTATCGATTTGAAATGTAATTACATTTCTACTTCTAGGTGCTGGTAAAAGTTTAGTAGGTGTAACTGCTTGTTGCACAGTAAGGAAACGAGCTTTAGTCTTGTGCAATTCTGGTGTATCTGTGGAACAATGGAAGCAACAATTTAAAATGTGGTCTACAGCTGATGATTCTATGATCTGTAGATTTACTAGCGAAGCCAAAGATAAGCCAATGGGCTGTGGTATATTAGTTACAACATATTCAATGATTACACATACTCAGAAGAGATCTTGGGAAGCTGAACAAACTATGAAATGGCTTCAAGATCAAGAATGGGGGATTATGGTTTTAGATGGTATTATTTATTTTTTAAATATAAGTGATATAAAAATAAGTAGTTAAAATTTCTTAATTATGATATATTTTTATTTAAAATAGAGGTTCACACTATTCCTGCAAAGATGTTTCGAAGAGTGTTAACTATTGTTCAATCACATTGTAAACTAGGATTGACAGCTACTCTTTTGAGAGAAGATGATAAAATTGCTGACCTTAATTTTTTGATTGGACCAAAGCTGTATGAGGCAAACTGGTTAGAATTACAAAAACGAGGATTTATTGCAAGGGTACAGTGTGCTGAAGTTTGGTGTCCAATGACTCCAGAATTTTATAGAGAATATTTGGGTTGCAAAATGACCAGAAAATTGGTACGTTGATGAAAATCTATATTTAATTATTATTCTCATTTTATTATTGCTATTAAAAATATTAAAATATAAATATATTTATTTTTGATTAATCAAGCTTCTGTATGTAATGAATCCAAATAAATTTCGTGCTTGTCAATTCCTAATTCGCTACCACGAAAGACGTGGCGACAAAACTATTGTTTTTTCAGACAATGTATTTGCATTAAAACATTATGCTATTAAAATGAATAAACCTTACATCTATGGACCTACTAGTCAGGTATATATAAAAATAATAGTCACCATAATTTTCATTTCATGTTGCTTTCTTGAAATGTTATATTAATGAAATTGGGTATTTATTTTTGTAGAGTGAAAGAATACAAATTTTACAAAATTTTAAATATAACATGAAAGTAAACACTATATTTGTAAGTAAAGTAGCAGATACGTCGTTTGATCTACCAGAAGCTAATGTTTTGATTCAAATTTCGTCACATGGAGGATCCAGAAGACAAGAAGCTCAACGTTTGGGTCGTATTCTTAGAGCAAAAAAAGGTAATGTTTATTTAATTGGAAATTATACATTTATGATTACTGAGATACTAATGACTTCCATGTAATTTTTCTGAATTATAAATGTAGAATCGAATTATTTTTTGTTTTCTGCAGATAATTCCATGCATAATAAAATTGTTATATTTTTATTTTTGTTATATTTTAAATTCTTTATCTTGTTTAACTTCTTTATACAATATATATTATTATATATTTATTTCTTATACATTAACATATTTATCTCTTCTACTAGGCGCAATTGCTGAAGAATATAATGCATTCTTCTATACTCTAGTTTCTCAAGATACAATAGAAATGAATTATTCGAGAAGGAGACAACGTTTCCTGGTTAATCAGGGTTATGCTTATAAAGTTATAACAAAACTTGCAGGAATAGAAGAGGTTATTATAAATTAAGAAAAAAAAATTTTATGCGTAGACTATTTTTTATTTGACTTAAAATTCAATATTAAACTTTTCATTGGACTTTTTAAATTCAATTTATATACATTGAAAAAAATGAATTTTACAGGAACCCGATATGATGTATAAATCTCGAGAAGAGCAAGGTCAATTACTACAGCAGGTTCTGTCAGCAAGTGACATGGATGCTGATGAAGAACGAATTCCAGGCGAAGGGCCTCGTATGGTACGTATTAAAATATAGTTATTTATAAACCTTACTACTACTTGTTGTATAAACAAGTATTACAAGTTTATAAGCATTATCCAACTTTTTATAATTATTAGAATTAATAATTGTACTTATGTCGACTCTTCTGAATTAAATTAATAAATATTTTTATCGGTCTTACAGTTTTTATAATATAATATATTAGCTAAAGTCTTTATAATATAATATATTAACTAAACGGTTTAGTTCCTGAGAATGAACCTTAGCGATTTGAAACGTCAGACACCAAAGGTAAATCTAAATTTAAGGTGGTGTGCGCAGTCAGGTTGTGCTTATTAAAATTCTTATTTTATTATTAATTTTATTTTTATTTTTAATGTTTAATTTTTAATATAATTTATTGTAGTAATAAGTTTTATTTCAGATTCTTAGGGAGTGAGTCTAAACAAGGACAGTCTGACTGCCATTATTTTAGCTAGTATATTATATTTAAAGATTGTAAGACCGATAAAAATATTTATTAATTTTTATGATATGAAATCAATCTGTTAATTTCCATGTTGTTTTATAATAAAAATTAAGTAGTTTATATTGCTACTACTGTATGCACATTATTCAGAAAACATGCAATAAGTATAAGTAAACTAATAAAGAAATATCCTTTTAACTTTTATAATAATTACCAAATAGTGAATTGTTTTGACAGCGTAAAAGGAATTTCTCGATTTTATTGTTTTGATTGTCAAGAATAATTAATAGTAAATAATTCAATGATTCCAAAGTAATTTTTTCTATTATAAATGATAATTTTATATAAACAAAAACTTAAATTTTACAAAAGTTACTGAAATAAAAAAAAGTTGTGATATTTTATAATTTTTACTTAAAAGCTTGATTAAAAAAAAATAACATTATGTAAATAATAATCATTATTGAAATTAAAAAAATATTTTTAGATGGTACGCAAAGCAGGCAATATGGCTTCCCTGTCTGGAGCCGATGATGCAGTTTATTACGAGTACAAAAAATCAGCCGCATCATCTACAGCGAACAAACATCCACTATTTAAAAAATTTAGAACTTAATTTTCTTTCATTAGTTATATATTCTTATTGAATAATTTAATTTAGATGAATATAGAACGTGTAAATAAATAAAAATAAAAGGAACTTGTAAATTTTATTTGTAAATAGCAAGTTTTAGTTCATTGTTATTATAAAGACATCTACACATTTTGAAAATAAATCGAATAATTTATAACAAAATAAACTACAATTTTTTATTTACAAAATTATTAGTCTTTTATTAATAGTGATTCTAATTAAAAAAATATATTATGAATAATATATTAAACTAAATTTAAGGTAACCAATTGGTACAAAAATATTTGTGAGTTACTAAAAGAAGAGGATATGAAAACCTACGTTTACTTGAGAAAAATCACAAAGGCAGTACATGCATTTTTAATATTTTAAAATAAAATTCCAAAAATGCATGGAAAATAGGAATTAAATAAATCTTTATAAAAACTGAAGTGAAAAACCTCTTATTTCCCTCCGGTATACATAAAAATTCATATATTCCTATCAAAATTACAACATAAAATTTTTAAGCATTTATGAGAGAAAAAGACTAAAATATTTGCTTCATAAGCATGAACCCTCTCCCCAGAACTCTGTTCTGTTTGATGTAACATTAAATACCAAAACATCTTTATAAACTTCTTATTCGCGATTATTATAACTTCATATTAAAATTAGTTAGTCTTTAGCAACCGTATACTAATTCAATAATTTTTACCATTTAAAAATATTTTTAAATAATGTTAATAATAATTGGTACAAAAGCCTTATTTTATTATTCGTTGTAAGTTGCTTCTAAACAAATTGTTATGTAACATGCTCAAAATATTGTTCATATAAAGATTATTTATATACCATAATCTTAATTATAACTGTATTCAAATAAAACTGAAGATATTATAAAAGTTTTTATCACGTACTGAACAAGTACTGTTCAGTCAAGAGTTTGTGATGAATGATATGGTAAATGACCATATCAGCTTTTTCATTAAAAAAATGGTCTTGAACTTGAAATAATCTTGCTATTTCAGAACGATAATAATTATATTTATACAGATTTATAATTATAAGTTGGCCCTATAACACTTCGTTCAATAAGTCCCGAGACTAACAACGAAAACAATATTTTTTTCAAAAATCATTTTTATTCATTAATATAATCTCCTTTTAGAGTAATACAATCGTTTCAACGCCTTTCCAACTTTTCTATAACATGTTTATAAAAGGATTTATTATCCTTTGCTTTAAAATAGACTTTATTTTTGGCAATAACATCCTCATTTGAGCCAAATTTTTTTCCCCGGAGCATTTTTTTGAGATCAGCAAAGAGCCAGTAGTCGCGGGGGGCTTAATCTGGCGAATACGGGGGGTGAGGAAGCAAATCCAAGCGCAACTTCTTCAATTTTGCCATTGTTTTCATGGACTGATGGGATGGTGCATTGCTTGGTGATCAAGGCATCTAATTGGAAGAAGCCTGTTTCATACTCAATTTTTCATGAAGGATGATAAATACTTTTAACACTTCACTCACATTTTCCGGTGTAATGGCTTTCAATGGCCTATCCGAACTTTCTGCATCATTTGTACTCATATGACCGCGTTTAAACTCAACATATCACCGACAAATCGTTAATTTGGATGAAGATGAGTTGTAATGTATTTCAAGCCATTGCTGAGCTTCTACGGTGTTTTTACCCATTGAAAAACAATGTTTTATGAACACGCAAAACTCGCTTTTTTCCATTTTGCAAACAAATTACAAAGTGACTTTACTCTAACCTCGACAACTCGATGCTGTTTGTGGTCAGATCGACGTGAACTACTACACGTAATGTATTGTATTAGACATGTATTAAAAATGTAATAAACGAAATGTATTACATCACATGTTTCATGTAAAGGTTCGTACTCTAGGGAAACTTGCACCATCTCTGGGTTAATCTCGGGACTTATTGAACAACGTGTTATTTATAATTTTTTAGGAATTTTTTTATTAGGTTTTTCAAACATTAAATACATTTGTTAAATAATTACAATTAATTTATATTTTAAAAATATAATTAAAGAATATAATTGAGAATAAAGTAAAATATTCTTTACTAATAGAAGCAATAAAAATTTTATTATTATTATTATTATTATTTAATTTTGGATCTAATAAAACGATTTTTACTTAATTATGATATTTGGCATTTGTATAAATTTTTATTGAAAATTTACCATTTTTTTCAGTGCAAAATAATTGGAATTGGGATTAAATAGTAGAATGGCCCACCGTGTATATTTCCTCTATTAGAAATTTAGAAAGCATCTTAGATTAACACTATAAGTTATTGCGCATGCGTATGCAAGTATGTTTTTAGGAATATTTATCAGAATTTAGGGACTATAGATAGACATAAACTGAGCTAAGATCTGGGTATAATAGGGGTAAGGGGTGTAGTAATTTCAGTTTTTAATTAACGTTTATATTTTCAGTATTCACCTTGTATTCTGTTTACTACTCTCGGTGCACATGTGTGCATCAAAAGCGGCGTTATAAGAGTGCTGTTTAAATGTTTTTGTTATTATAATGGCTATATTATAATTATCATCCATCGGTCATCACATCAGGTGTGAACTTGATGTGAACGTGAAGTGTGATGTGGGCGTGTGCAGTATATAACAAATCATCATACCGCGTCCAATTTTGATTGAACTAATCGTAGAATAGAATATTGAAATTTTCTATTTACGTAATAATTTTCAATTCTATACCGACCAAATTTGACAAGTACACGCACTTCTCGTAACTTAAAATATGTGAGAGCACTAAGAATCGTGTAAAAATAATTTATATTATGATTTTGATCTCGTTAGATCCTACTTGTGCATCAATTATATCATATATATGCTAATATACTATATAATAGTCACCATAGCTGACTATAGTAAAAAAAAAACACAGCTGGAGCTGAGTTATACTTATGCATACATGTGTATATAAGTTACTTGAGTCAGTGTACGTAATGCCTTATCATGTGTGGGTGCATGTAAACAACATAAAATCGCAGACGAAAACTAATCATACTGGTCTGTATTTTTGAATGAAAATTGCATAAGAATCGGTATTTGTTGATCGGGAAGATAAAAAAAATCGGCTAGCATTTTTTCCATTACTATTCATGCGTATGAAGTGGTTTCTCGCTCTGGCCGAGACGCGGAGAGAAAGCAAAAGAGAGAGGAAGATTGAAAAGTAGGAGAGGAGAACGGGGCATAACAAAGAGAGGAGAGAAAAGAGAGAGAGAGAGAGAGAGAGAGAGAGAGAGAGAGAGAGAGAGAGAGAGAGAGAGAGTGAGTTGGCAAGAGAGAGGAGAGGTCGGAAAAGAGACGCTCGATATTGTGCCATGTGGAAACTTCAACTTTATTGGAAATGGAGTGGAGGAACGTCGTCCCCGTCTGCTTAAATAGCATCAGATGCAGTTGAACGGAGCGTAAAACATCATAATTAACAAAAAAGCAAGAATGGAGCTCGGAGTTTTGAACATTGATGTTACGGAGCGATTGATCTTCAAGTCGTCCTCGTCGGCAGGTTTCCAGTTTAACGTTTCGGAGGGACCCTCGTTACTCCGAATAATTCGCGTCCGAGCACGAGTGAGACGATAATAAAAATCATCGTTTCATTTTTCTGATTCTTTTACCTTCAAAGAATTTTTCAAAGACTAAAATCTTGTAAGTACCCATCGTCAACCTGATGACAGTATGACCAGCAAAAAAAATTTAATTAAACTAACTTTTTAGAACATTTTTTTGTTATATCAGCTTTATTAAATGCTGATTAATTGAATCTTTTTTCTAAATTTATATATTTATTTTTTGTATATTAATTTTTAAGATTGAATAGATTAGATTATATTCAAAGAATAATAAATAAACAAGTAAATGCATGTATTTTATTAAATTTAAACATTTTATTATATAAGTTTTTTAATTGAATGTATCAAAAAAGGTTTTTAATTTAAAACTTTAAAAACTGTTTTATTTATATTTTTATGTATAGATATTCAGAATGGATGACGATGAGTCTTCATTAGTGTCAGGAGAGATAGAGACTATTATTATAAAACCAGAAACTATAGACTTATTATTTGATATTGATGATCCAGTTTGGTCAGAAGAAAAGGATTCCGATCCAGAATTTAGTAATAATAATTATGATGAATATTGCTTCATTGTTACTGCTTCTGGCGAGGTTGTTACTATAAATAATGAAGATGATGTGCAAAAACCATTTTATTTGGAAAGTTACTTTATGGAAAGTGATAGATTTAGGAATAAACCACCTTGTATACTTAGTGAACAGCAAAAAGTTTGTGAGATTGATAGAATCACTTGCTACGATTGTGACATTGTCTTTTGTAATGAACATAGATTATTAGAGCATCTCATGACACACATTGATGTTTACAAAATGGGTTGCAATATTTGTGATAAGGTTGGTTATATATTAAATAAATTCAAGAATACATCAGTTATTATTCTTATTAGTTATTATTTATGGTTTTTTAATAATGAAATTATATTTATTATATCTTTAAATAGTCTTTAATTTTAGAATGAAAATTTAAAAATTATTTTTAAAAACTACAATATATTTTAATATATTTAAAAATAATGTAAAATATACACAAAAACTAATTAGACTTAAATATTCTTCAATATTTGTATTTAACATTTAAATATGTAATTATTAATAATAAAACTACAGTTATATTTAAAGTATATCATTAAATATTTATTATTTATTTTAGGATTTAAATTTAGATGAAAAGTTTCAATTACATATGATGGCTGTTACTTGGCAAAGTGTTTACTATTGTGATTTTTGTAGAAAATCGTGTGCAGGAGTTGTCAGATCTAAGGTATTATAAAACTTATTCTATTTCAATTTATTTTTTCTTTGTTTAGTATTGTTTGTATGTTTTCAATGTCTTTATTAAGGATTGTAATTTTACATCTAATAATAAGTTATATTTTCAAAACTTGTAAATTTTGAACTTGATTTAATTATGTAAATTTTTATTATATACATGTTCTTAACTTAATAATATAAATGAGTACTTTTTTGTTTATTTTAGAGTCAGCCTCCTCCTCCTGGGAAAACTTATATGTGCCATGATTGTGAATATAAAGAGAAGGAAGAAAGTTCAGATTTACAGAGCAGTATATATATACACGAAAATATGTTAAATAAGTATTCTTCTCAGGAGCCTCCACCAGAATTTCGTCCTCCATCTTCAACTCCAGTACTACCTCCAATACCACAGGTGCCATCACTTTTAACTTCAACACCACCACCTCCTACAGAAGTTCTTCAAGATCACAAACAGAAGCCCAACAGTGAAACTAAACACGAAGAGTGTGAATTTTATTCTACAGTTAATTCAGTTTCCGAAGTTCAAGACTGTTGCGTATCTCGTAAATCTCCTCCAAAAACAAAAGAAAATAAAAAGTGTAGAAGGCCTAAGCCTAAAGTGCAAGTAGTAAGTGAAAGTATGAAACAAACGTTAAAAATGTCAACAAGATCTCACACAAGGGATAAAAATAAAATGATGCGAAGTTATAAATGCCGTTATTGTCCGGCAGCGTTCACACAACATTTTATTCTCATGGCACATTTGCGTGAAAAGCATAAGTTTCATAAACTTAAGTATGTTTGCAAACTATGTGGCAAGGAATTTGTGCAACAGCGATGCTACGAGAATCATGTAAGCTTCCATCAACTTGCCAAGAACCACATGTGCTTTGTGTGTAATCTTGCATTTCTATCTAAATATGAACTTGAGCAGCATGCACAAATGCATGACAGAAGTGAAATTATAAACACTTATTGTGAATATGCATCTGAACTTATGCAAGAAAATGATTAAAGAATATATGAGTGATCAATGACTCAGCTCAGTGTACGTTTTATTGAAATGATTGATAACGAACAAGGCTAGTGTTTATTCGAGGTTTTGTACAAATTTTTTTTTATTTCCTTATTAAAGTGGCTTTCTAGTGAATTTTAATAAGTTTTCAATCATCAGTACATAAGTGAAAGTTTTTTTTTCAATACTACATTGCTACCAATATAGTGTAATTTTTTAGTTTCTTAAATTTTATGTAGTTTTATTCATTATTTTCAAAGTTATCAAAACAAAAAAAATATTTTTATGGAATATATATACAAATACATTTATAATTTTTGGAAAGATTTTCAGATATGATTAATATTTTTTGATAACTGATAACTTATTCAAAAGTATAACTTTTGTAACTAGGAAATGTTCTTTTTTTTTAATTTTTACCTTATAGTATATAAAGTAAAGAAAAAGACTGTTATGAAATGTTTAAAGAATTAATAAGCATCTAATATTTATACAAAGTAGATAAATATGACAGAATTATTAATAATTATTTTCATCAAAAATATTTAAAATAAATTTTTTTTTCATTTTCTAGTTACTTCAAATTAATTGTAATGAAAAAAATCAAAACTACTTTTAAAAATTTCAATGGTTTTTTTTTGTAAATGTAGCACTAAAAAGCCACCTTATACGTTTCAATCAAATGCAGGTTTAATGTAAGTGGAGCTTGAATGTTTCGTATTCCACTATATTATTAGGATTTGGGTATTGAATTTTATTAAGAAAAAAATCTAGGTGATTTAAAATATATTTCAGAAAAGAATATAATTCTTTTGATTGGCGGTATTTAATCCACATGCGAATGAAAATTGTTAATTAATATTTTACAATGCCGCAATTCAATTGTTTTAAGGATCTTAATTTCTTTTTATGTGAGTACAAAAATAGTTTACATTGCAAGTCCTTCAAGTAGCTGGACAAATGCGTAATCGTTACATTTATACATGTTTTTTCTTAATAAATGAGGATACATTATACCGTCTTTTTACACTGTTGTTTTTTCATTGTTAAAATATAGTTTATCTTTTTTCTTCAAATTCTTGAATTGATTTGGTTACATTACAGCAAGCTTTCAGCAATATTAATATCAGACGTGGCTACAAAATATTATTGCGCACAGTCGCCAAAGTGAAAAGTATATATAAAAAGCTTATTTTTTTTAGTCCTTCATAATTATTTTCTCCATCGAAGTATCATAAATTACTTTGAAACATACTTTATATGAATATACGCGTAGTTCTAAAATTTTTTTCATTCGTTATTTCGACATAATGGCATAAACGAGTTTCGTGCTTTCATACTTTATTCACAACCGAATGAGGAGACGATTCAAAGCGTAACTAAAGAATAAAAATCGATTTGTTAACAATATATTGTGTGATACAAGTTTTAATTACATTTAATTTATACATTGGGTCACTTTATTCAACAGTTACCATTATACAAATTCAGCGAAAAGTTCACTTATCTTATTTTTCTAACAATAAAAATATATATTTTTTAATATTAACTGTAGATTATACATTTTTGTAAAACCATGATATAATTTAAAAGCACTTATATTATATATCATCAAAACAATATTCACGATTTCTAAAATAGATTTCAAACAATATTTTGTGAACTTTTCGTTGAACTATATATCCTCGCTTGAATAAATAACGAATAAAAGAACGATTCTTTAACATTATTTGACTAAAGCCGAAGCGCAATTTTTCTATAATTTCTATCTAATTTAAAATAACGAATAAAATATTATAACTGAATAAAATTAACTTAACTAAAAATCACGTTATATATATAACCATGCATAAAAATCAAAAGAGAAACTTATCTGAATTTATACTTGTATAACAAATATAAATTAATCCTTCATTGATCACGTGTAAACATAAACATTCGAACAATTTAACATTAGTTTTTAAATTTATGTAAATTGAACAATGATTTTTATTATTAATATTATTATATCATAATTATTAATATATATTTTTTTAAAATGCAAACGAATACTTTAGGTGGCGTTTATATACGATTTACTCGATGCGCTTTGACCGAAAATTCCAAAATCGCGCAGGAAAGGTGAAAACCTAAAGTCTTTTTCGCATCGATGCATACTTATCTAGACAACGTAAACGAAACATCCACGCACGCTTTCTTTCTTTCTCTCTCTCTCTCTCTCTCTCTCTCTCTCTCTCTCCTTCTCTCTCTTTCTCATCAGTCTTCGAGACGAATTAATTATACTTTTTTTTGAATTTCGTATATAATACACCAGTGTCTCATCGAATACTCGTTTATATATGTATATATTTATATATATGCTTTGTTCCTACATGTAATAATATGTATATAATAGCGCAACAACGGAAAGGAATAGAGGATATGATAATAAAAGCAGGCTTCAACGGAGACTGTCTTTTGTGTATATATCTATATATAAATTTTGACCTCGCCAACAAACGTAAAATTTTAATTTCATTATAAGACTTTAACGATTGTACATCCGTTTTACACGCGTTCGCGCGTACTTTCACGCTTATATATACACATATAAGTATTTACAATAAGACTATAATGTACATATATATATTTTTTTTTATCGGTATAATTTCAAACGAGGTTTCCATATAGAAATTTTTATGCCGAGATAAATCATAAGTATATAATATACACTCTTATAGAAGAGATTTTCATAAAAATTAATTCTAACTTATATATATGAGTGAAGAATTTATAATTTTACAGCTATATATATATATATATATATATATATATATATATATATATATATATATATATATATATATATATATAGACAAAGCCTCATCGATTTAAAAAGAATTTCAAACTGCACGAAATTTCATTTCAGTGCTTTAAATGTGCATACATGCAATTATGTATGTATGTATGTATGTATATAATTATATACGTATAATGTATATATGTATGTATGGATTTATATAAGCATGTGTGTATGCATAATAAAATTGTTCACCGTGATTACAACATAAAATACATGGATTTTTGCCGTCTTCGTCCGCCTGCCAAGGGAGAGAAGCCGCTGCACCAAGTGCAAGGCTCGAACGTGAATACACGCACGCACGCACGCAAAACCATATATATATATATATATATATTACTATACGCGAGCCTAGACGAAGGCGAGTCCCCCGGGCGGCCGCGAGGCCGCCACCGCGGCGGCGACGGCGGCGGCGACGACGCGTTCCTACAACTACTATCTCGCCGGCACGCTCGGCATCTTCTCCAGAAAGTCCTGCTCGATCACGGACTCCAGGTGGGCTACGTTCAGGTGGGCCTGGGACTCCTCGGCCCGGCGGCTCAGCGCCGCGAAGAAGTGATGGAGGTCCTGGAGCGAGCGGATGTTGCTCGAGGTGAGGAGGAGCTCGCCGGCGGGCAGCTGGGACGGCGACTCGCTGTCCTTGAACTGAAACAGAAATGGCGAACGGGACGATGAGGATTTTATTTGCTGGATTTTTTTTCTCGAGCTTTCTATGTATATATATATATATGAGCAAAACGACGAAACTTTTAACTATTTGAGAATAGAAAAATTACATTGTTTTTTTCACAGGACACTCTACTTGACTGAATATTTTCTGGCCATTTTCTCGCCTTTTTAATGGCTTTTCATTTTTTACAAGCTTATTTTATTTGTTTGAAAAACACATTGATCGACGATTAAAAAATTACATGAAATAATACATGGGGAAACGTGTGCGCAAATTAGGTGATTACAGCACGAGCGCAGCGAGTCGCTTGCTTTCAACGAGAGTTAAGTGCATGCTACTTTTTCTGACAAAAAATACGGGAAGTTCGATGACAAGAGTTATTCTTTAAAAAAATCATTATTATCCGTTTAAAATAATAATCGCGTTATTGATAATGATCAAATATGATAGATTTCTCGATCATAGGAAGAGCCGACAGTATAGGATCAAAACGCTACGAACGTTTGGTCACCACAAGCCCCAGTTATCCCTGTGGTTTCCTTTCTGACACGTAATTATTAATTATTAAAGAATAATTAAGAATTATACATTAAAACGTTAAATAGTCAAAAAAATAATTAGACAGAAAAATCATATTAATTTATTAATTTTAAGATTACTTAACTGTAAATATATATATATAAAATCACTAATAATCTTAAAATTATAATTTCAATAAAAATGAATAAAATATTCTGAATAAAATGAAGTCTTTGTTGCACTGTGATTCTAGCAAAAATCTGATTATTATTTAGGAATTTCGTTCATCGCATTAATCAAACTAATATATATATATATATGTTTAAATAAAGTTAAATAAATTGAAAGGTCGTACTAATATAAATTTCGTGACGATGCAGGAAGGTAAAATTACCGTGGGAAGTGCTAAAATTTTATTAAATCCAAGGTTTTTTAAAGAAACTTCAGTTTCCTGTAATTCCTTAATAATCCTTCATAATATGTACACTTCCACGTCGGGCACGTCTTTGAAACTTTTGTATTTCGTTTCACAGAGATGTATAATACAAGAAAAATTTTTTTTTAAGATTTTTTCAAAGCATCTCGTTTTTGATCTAGTCTTAACAAAAAAAAAATTTTCTTAAACTAGTGAAAAATTATTATGCTATTTCAAATTTAGCCATAATAATAATTTAATCATATAAAATAAATATGGTTCTGTACTTTAAATATAAATAATAGAATAAACTTAAAAAATTAATTAAAAAAGTTAATCCGTAAAAGGTCTGCTAATATTGTAGTATATGAGATTATTATTATTATTATATACTGTATTACTTGGAATTTTATCGAATAAAAAAAATTCGTGCCCCTGTCGGGAAAAAAAATAAAAAATACGAGTAGAAAGTTTCTCACATTTTTTTTAATCGAAAACTTAATTAATAATAATAGAATGTCAATCGGAGAAATAGAAATGCCCGTTCCTAGATGAAGATAGTAAAGTATTGCAATTTTTTGTTGTAACTTTGCGCTCTGCCATGCCTTTAAGGTAAAAGCCACGGTAAGTAACCAAATGCCAATGCACCGAGGATTGAGTTATAAAAATCATTATTCCGCGATGACGTACTGGAAATAATTTTCATTACGACGAAACGAATAATTTATCCAAATAAAACGTCATTAAAATTAAAAACAGCTTCACAGATCGAATATAGTCATGACCCGTACGTATTGCTCGCCGTGATTCGATGTAAGGCATTCCAGACGAAAGGGCGATTAAAAGTACGCGCCATCAAAACGAACAGCAAGTTCTTCGGTTTTACGGTTGCGAAAACCTTGAGCGAGACTGTCGCGCTGATTGAAAATTTTTGTTGTCTACATTGACGCGTATACAATTTAAATTGGTCTAATCTGCTTTCGTCACGGATATGACGGATAATAAGAGCATAATAGAGGGACGTAGGCGCGCAGCCACTTTCGGGGGATCATTAGTATCGAATATATAGAAAGAAGTCGGCTTATTTACCGACTTCGACGCTGGCCGAGATATTTATTTATTATGTCATATTGCACGTTCAGAAATTATTTGTGACTCATTAAATAGTACAATAGTTCGCATAAACTTTTTATACATAATACACGAAAACATTTTTCTTTTTTCTTTTTATATAAATCAAGTTACGAATGAAAGATCGAAATTCCAATGGATATATTTCTTAATCGTCCGCTAAAGGTATCACGGGCAATTAGAAAATTTAAAAATATATTTGTTACTTTATACATTCAGCGGGAACAATCGGTTTTAACACTGTAGAACCAATAACTATTTATAATGACGTGCGTTTGGAATTTATGAAAATATTTCATAAAATTTAACTCGAACAGACTTGCACTGTAATTCGTCAAAATTCGAGCATTGAATAGTGTACAATGTTCAAAAAGTTTGGAAGTTGTCGCGGAGTCGTAATTCAGAGATCATTAGCCCGGTGTAACTTTTAAAATCTCTATAATAGCAATTGCTGTAACAGGACGCATTCCACATTATACTCGTACATCAGATGAATCAACCAATTAATTCCATGATTTGTGTGCATAAAAAAAGAAATGTTTATACATGCTTAATCTTGAAAGCGACTTTTGGGAGTTGCATTTTTGTCTCGAAAATATCCTACATCCTATACACGTATTATATTCGTTAAGATTTCGCCTGCGTTTAGGAATCGCGTTCTACAAAAGTTTAACATTGACGAGTTTGACCCTGGATTCGACTATATATGTACATACGACTGCTGGTTCAACGTCAAGCTCATGTACGCGCGCACTTTGACGGAAATATTGGAGCTTTTTATATATTTAATACGTCTTTTGAGATAATACGCTTTTGACGCGAGCTTTAGGACTTCCAACGAGTGTACGGCATTTTTACGAGTACAATTACACACACACACACACACACACACACACACACACACACACACACACACACACACACACACACACACATTATTTACGAATTGTTTTAATAATAATTTAGGTCTTGTCCCTCGTTCTTGAAATAATATGAATTTTTTGCAAGTACAGTGACTTTTAAAAACACTTATATACTGCAGCTTGCTCGATACTTTACTCGAAATTAAGTGCAATGATCTTATATATATAGTTGGAACGTTACAGCGGTCAGGGACAAACTTTTAAACAATTTTAAATGGCACTTCCGTTACATATAAGTTTTTTTTAAATAAAATTTTAATGGTTCCCGCGCGTTTCGAATGCAAACGCGTTTCCATGCTTGGAAGTGAATTTTTTTTCTTCTTTTTTTTTTAATTTATACGCACATGTTTATGACGGAGCTATAGACCCGAGCCCGTGTACTTCAACATGAATTATTTTCAAAATCGAAGTATTAATAATATAGTTAATCGCATATAGTCGATCGCTCTATAATAAAATAGTAGAAGATATATACGGGGCATCGAAATCGATCAGATGAATTATAACGTGTCCAGTGTATGCTCATTTAGTAGAAAAAAAAATTATTTGATGTTTTTCAATCTAGTGCTAATAAAGAAACAAGGAATTTATACAACCAAATAACATGCGTGTATAAATTATGTATATTTTTAATATTCCCAGCTATAAATCCTTCAAATTGTTTAATATATATTTAGAGATATAGTATTCCTTTAATTTGCCAACGATATTTTTTTTCATTTTCGGCTATAAATTTAAATTGATAAAAAATATGTTATTCTCGTCTTAATACGTATACAAAATTCGAACGGCGCGTCTCACCGGAGTCGCTAATTTCTATTTGGGCACTAATATTCGTAATAATAATACTCGACAAAATTTGGAGAGATAGATAGATGAAAGAGAGATAGATAGATAGATAGATAGATAGATAGATAGTTTGGTTTTATTATATGTACAGCTTGTTGTACAGAATAAGTATATTTGATATACATTTTGTAGAAATAAACCTAACTTATTTTAGATTAACGTTATATAAATTACAATAGTGTTGTATAATAAAAATAAACGAATTAATATTACAATGAGTATGAATTGGTGATGGAAAGAAGTCAAAAATGAGGGGTTGACGAATTCTAGAGGATGATATCGTAGATTAGTATTTAGAGATGAAAGATACTATGTGGAGATTTGCTCATAATATAGGTGGTTAGATAGGGCCAGTTTCAAAGAGGACAAGGTAGGAAGATTTCGGGTAGGCAGAGGGAGAGAATTCCATAAGTAGGCAGAGGTGATATGAAAGGATTGAGATTGAACGCGCTTGGAGTAAGGTGGGATTGCTCAAGGGGTTGGATGTCCTCTAAGAAGTCGAGGACGTGTATATTCTGAATAGTAGTTGAGTAAGTAGGTGGGCCGTCTTGTTGGGAATAATTTGTATAAGAGAGACGCAGCTCTGAATTTTCTTCGAGTAGAAACTCTGAGCCAGCGCAGATTTTTCCTATAACTAGATACATGATCACTCTTTTTAATGATCATAGATGTAGCGGATTCCCTTGTTTAACAATCTTTCCACTTTCAGATCGAGCTCATCGGTAAGGTCAGTGAGAATGAGAGGACAGTAGTCTATTAGAGGGAAGACCAGAGCTTGAATAAGATGTTTTCTTAGGGACAAAGTTGTAGCTTTTCTAAAGAAATAAAGCCGATAGATATTTTTCCATGTAAGTTTACTATCTAATTCAACACCAAGGCTTGAAATGGACTGGTCTTGAAATGGGATAATGATGTCATTAGCAATATTTTCTTTTTGGGAATTTTTGAACAGATTAATCAAATATGGAGATTCAAAGGCTATGCTTTTGTTTTGGAGGAGTTAAGCTTAAGCCCATTTCGATTAAATCAATTGGATTAAATCAATTGCTGTTCTGCTTTCTTCAAGTATACATTGAATGAAAATCTGCAAGTCATCTGTATATAGAATGTAATGTAAAGGGTGTTGTATATGAGAGCAAATGTCGTTAATATAAATTGAGAAAAGTACCGGTCCGAGGATGGAGCCCTGTGGAACACCGATATTGGTACCTATAAATTTAGACTTCTCACCGTTCGAAGTGATCACCCTTTATTCTCTACGAGAGAGATATGAATTGAACCACATTGTGACCTCTTGTATACAGACAATAGCAGCCAGTTTGTTCAGAAATATAGGATGAGAAAATTTGTCAAAAGCTTCAGAGAAATCGAACTGTAGCATAATCATGATGAGCTTCTTATTCATACCCTTTCTCAGATGTTCCAAGAGCCATAAAAGGGTAGTTTCGGTACTAGAGCCATGTCGAAATTCTGTTTGCATTTCATTTAGTGTATTGTTTTGTGATAAGAACTTCGTCAACTGGTTATATATGATTTTTTCAAAGATTTTGGATATGAAATTTAATATTGAAATTGGACGATAGTCAATCGGGGACTTTGGAGACTTAATCATTAATAAAGGGAGTATTACACCATGTTGATGGGAAGTAAGCTTTTCGTATTCATTGAAAATAATTACAATGTAAGAGTCTATGACTGGGGGTGCTAGTGATATGAAATCTTTAGGGAATCCATCAGTACCTTTGGCTTGTGATTTGAAGTGTTGAACGGTCTAGTGTATATCATTTTTGGATATAGTTGTAAAACTAAATGATGGGATAGTGGGAGAGTTGGTAGAAAGATGATGTGTGCAACGGGAATATGGTGAAGAAGGGCATCAATCTGTTGATATGACAGCGAAGTATTGATTGAGGTTATCAATCGAAAAGAGAGAGGGGGGGGGAAGAATCCGGCCAAACGTTATGGTAAAGTCGATTGCAGAAGGGTAAACCGAGTCTATCAAGGAAAGATCGAGCGTGCAAAGCCCGGTTACATTGCCGCGTACAAGATAAACTCGAATAAACCAAATAGATCCATCGGATCAAAGTAGTCGGGAGTGCTGCCGCCGTATCGTTTATTTAGCCTCGTCAAGGCAATTTATAAACGATGTTTTAATTAAGACTGCAAATTCATATCGCAAAATTCAATTGTTTCCAATTAATTAACAATCGTTTAATGCATCATCTTTTATGAAGTATAGCGTATCGCGACGGAATACGCCTAAAGCTTTTCATTGTATCTATATGACGTTAAATATATCATAACTGACCGTTTAGCAGCCTATAAGATGCGCTGGAAAAACAACTCAAACATTGTAAGATTGGCTACTGGCTTTGTAAATTATAATTATAGTTCCGATTCATCTGAGTCTAATATAAGCGTGTATAAGTTATTTACTTATATACTTTAAGCGTTTCATGAGTAATATTCTTTTTTCAAAATAGCTTATCGAATAAATCACTAAGATGAACATTGTTAAAGGAAATATTGATTTATACGTAAGAATTATATACATATATATATATATCATCGAGAATGATACTGTGCCATTCGTTGTATCGCATATACCTTACAGAATACCGAAAATAAAGTTAAAAAAATCTTTCTAAAGAAAAATAGAAATTTTGCGCTTTTTTTATATCTGTACAAAAAAAAATGTAAATATATTCTATAGACTCCCTCGTTTTCAAACGGAAGCATATCCAATGCAGAAATATATAGTGGATCCACTTGTATATTAATATCGGTTAATATTTCAGCGTGCATCGCGCGTGTTTGATGAAAATTATTTTTAGTCCCGTCACGGTCTTCACTTTCGACTTGAACATTATTTATTTAACATTCTAATATTGTATCTTGTAAGAAGAGTAATATTAATTAATATCGACTGCTCTTAAAGATATATTTTATATATGTAAAATTATTATTTTTTTTTTTAAATTTATTTATTTCCTAGAAATTAATAATTTGATTCTTAGTCTAAAAATATAATACATACTCTTTCACAAATTATTATTACGTATCCTCGGGGTCATGGTAAGAAATATTATAAAGTGATTAAAATTTCAATTTTACAATTATTTTAAACAAAACAAAATTGATGGTTAAACAAAACAAGTGGATTTGATTTTTCCATCAAACAAAAATATGATTGCATACATAAATGCATACCCTAAAGAAAGTATGGCACTCCAATATGGTTTGTCTCACACTAAGCCATAACATATAATGTCAAAAATCGATCGACCAAGCTTCTTCTTTTCTTTTCTTTTTTTTTTTAATTGAAGCTTCAAACCTCAACTTTTTGATCTACGCTATATTTTTTTGTAATCGCTTCTGTAACGCAATCTTCAAATTGAATGTCACCTTTTACATTGGAAAATTTACAAAATTTGCTATCCCAATTGCCAACTTAATGATAATAATAACAATAAAGAGATTAAACTTCACCCTTTTCCATTAATTAAAAAAAAAAAAAATTATCTCTCCAATACTAGTTTTGCAAGTTTTGCGGCGTTTTAAAGTTGCACGCTGTTTTTGAGATAGTGTAAACAAAGTAAACTATATAAGCGTGGCTTTCAGTTGCCACCGACTAAGTGGTTCACATTCTTTACGCGCATTATATATCTCAAAAACAGCGTGCAACCTTAAAACGCTGCAAAATTAGCAAAACTCGTATAGGAGATATAATTCTTTTTTTCACATTAAAAGAATAGAATAAGAGTCAAGGCTTAATGATTTGCTATTTTTAAGTTTGAACAAAAAAAAATTACTCCATTCTTTGTGGTACACCGAATATTTTGAATGTTACAATTCAAAGAACTATCTTCAACTTGGAGGTTTTTTCCCTACGAAGTCGCTTTTTTGTGATTACATTCAATTCAATAAAATGTACCTCAAAAAAGTCGAGGTTTGCGAGTTTAAATTAAAAAATTAAATCAAAAAAGCGGGAGAGGTATTTTATTAATTGATTTTTTAAAAAATGACAATGTTATGAAAAAACGACTAATTCGACACGATACATGCAGCGATATATATATATATATATATATATATATATATATATATATATATATATATATACAATATAATGTTTATATAGTATTCTTAAAAAGCATTCTTATTCTTCATTCGTATTATAGATTTCAGTTATTCGTTCATTTTTTTGTATTAAAATCTATGCAAATATTCATCTAATGTAAATTTATAAAATAATCATATTATAGAATATGATAAATATATAACATATGATCAACAGCATAAACATCGTTCGAAAAAACATAATCTTTTTCCACGACTAATCAGGAAAGTACGCGTACGTACCTTGCGGGCTTTGTTCAAAAAATGGAAAAACTCGAAACACACCACACACACAGAGTAGGCGCGCATAGGTGTATATATATATATATATATATATATATATATATATATATATATATATAGCGCGTATCAACGAACCGACTTCGCTCGCCGCACATCGCGGAGTTGCTGCACCAGGTCGCTATATAAATCCGGGACCAGCGATGACTTTGTGTGTGCGAGCGTCTACGCGATAACACCATTACCATACAAATATATACGGGAGGTGTTAATTATGCATATATATATATATATATATATATATATATATATATATATACACATACACGCACATGTATATCTAGACAAGGAAAAGGTCCGCGGCAATCGCGCGCTTTGGACGCGTTCCAGGTTGGTTCTCGCGCTCGCGCCGCGGGCTTTATTTATAGCCCCGCTGCCCTCTGCCCGCGCGCCGGGCGTTTCTCTCACGCTAACGGGGGGGGGGGGGGAGAGAACCGCGAGCGTTCGTCAGGTGCGCCTCGAGTTCCGCCGACGGGGGCGGTCCGGTTCGCGCGCCTCCACACTCCGAAAATCCGAGCTCCCCCCCCCTCCCCTAGACACACGGTTCAACTCGCGGCAACCTCCTGCGTATCCTCTTCGCGGGACTCTTTCGCGCGATTTCGCGTATGTGTGTGTGTGTGTGTGTGTGTGTGTGTGTGTGGGTGTGTGGGTGTGGGTGTGGGTGGGTGTGTGTATACGAGATTCTCGAGGCATTAATCGCGCGCTTACCGCCGTAAAGGCGAGACCGACGACGCGGCGGCACGGGGGACGAGGGTGGGCGCAGCGTCAGTCGGCCCGTGTCAGTGGGAGCCCGGCCGGCGTCATGGACGTGTCGTCGTCATCGTCGTCGCTGCTGATGATGGCGGCGGGGGCGACGAGCCTCTGCCTGATTCTGCAGCTCGGTGGGCCGTTCGCGATCGCCGAGAGCCGTGAGTTTTTTCACGCCTGTACCATGTGTAAATGTAATAACGTAGTGCCTCGCATTTATTCGCGATCGCGCGCGGTTCGAGGAGGTGTCGTGGGCTCGGTGTTGGGGCGAGTGTTTTTTGTTTATTGTTTTTTTTTGTCTTTTTTGTTTTCCTGTTCTCGACGACGAGGCGCACGTATAACAGGAGTGGAATGTTCAGAATTCGTATTGAGATTTGTCATATTTTTTTTTTTTATGGATTCTAAGGACCGCACCGGTTTCTACTCAAAAAGACCAATTGTCATTTTTTTGAATAAACAAGTATTTCATAATTTCATAATCTATCCGTATAGAGATTTTTACTATAGAAAATGGCATTTTGTAAAAAAAATATTGGACTTTCTTCAATGGGCCGCGCCCGTTCCATCCAAATTGCCGAAAAAAACATTAAATATTAATATCAATTTCTCCAATTGTATATACGTTCTGTCTCTCTCTCTCTCTCTCTCTCTCTCTCCCTCCCTCTCCCTCTCAATGCCGTTGGTTCTTTTAAATGTTTTAATGTGGTTCAAAATTTAATTATATGTGCAGTTATTGCTATGCTTCCAATATATATATATATATAATTTTTTTATAGGATAAAATTTAACTTATTTTTATACGCGTGCATGCGAGTATCTCTTGAGATATTAATTTTGCGCGGGTTAAAAGAAAACTAAAAATTTTCTTGGCACTTCGAGGCACATGACACCATTTAACGACCAACACCCCCCCCCCCACACATAGTTACACACACATAGTAATGTTTCTAAAAAAGAAAAATTGCATATATATATATATATATATATATATATATATATATATATATATAAACACATGGGAATTTCAAACAAGAATAATGATAATTTAAATGAATTAATTGGATTTAACGATGGCAAGAGGACAGCATAACAATGGCAATGCATGCGTTCCTGCGCGGCATACGTGCATATTATTGTTATAAGAATGTGTGTATATATATATATATATATATATATATATATATATATATATATATAGTCGAGTGCGACGAGCGCGTACTGGCACCACGTGTGGCGAAGAAAAAACGCCTCCCGCGAGCGAGTAGTCTCAGCCACTTTTATTTCAAAGTTGTCCGGAAGAAAGAAGATTCGGCGGTATAATAATTATTATCTTCTTATGCGGGAATTCATTAATTTCAGAGTTATATATTATATTGAAATATCTTAAAATTGATGATCTATACGGTTAGAAGAAAGAAAAACGCCAAGCAGACTGTAAATACTTGTGCGAGTATATATACACATACACATATATGTATATAATTTACATTCCAGCAGATCCAAAAGATAATTGCGCGATCTTAAAAACTGATTGAATTACAAAGCAAGTGGGGTGAATTAATGACGTTTAAACGGTTGAAACTGACTACGCGAGAACCGAAGCCGCTGCAAGGATAAACCTTATGTTTCATACACTTACGCCGTATACATTGCGAAATACTCGAGATGGCTGTTAATTTAATGTACGTAATGTCACATATAATCAGAAATCACTTGTCGGATTTGTTTTTTAATCTATAATCGAGTTAAATTTTTGTGTCGTATATATTTATAGAACTATAGATATGTGTACGTATATATATCTGTCAAAATTTTCTGCAAATACAATAAATATAACTTATAGTACATCAAACGTTTCCATTCGTCTCAGTACGGCGCTCGTCGATTTACTTTTGATTTTTACTTTTTTTTTTTTTTTTTTTTACTTTTGGTTTATCTATTAATTATAGCGTGGTGATAAGAAAAAATTACAATTGATCGAAATTTTAATATTTATTTTGACATTTTGCTTGGATTTATCAAAAAAAAAAAAAAAAAAAAAAAACTGTTCTTTCGATGAATTTCCAAGTCTAGTACAGATTGCATAGCGCTGGTTATTTAATATCAACGCATATATACATTGCGTACGGAAAAAAAATCAACGATAGTCATAAAGTAAGGAAGTTTTTTGTATATAGCAATGTATGTACCAGCTCGGCCTTTATCAGCGCGATATATAAATGATGATCTAATAAATGAAACTTGCATAATAAACGGCGCGAGTAGAACAGCGCCAAGTAACACATTTCCTGATAATATCCGGAAGCTCGAAACAGCATCGAATAAATTTATATATATATATATATATATATATATATATATATATATATATACGCACGTACATGATCGAAAATTCGACAGTTTCCGAGGGGAGGGGATGTCGGGGTGAGAATTTTACGGCCGTGGTACGAGTCCTGCACTACAAAACCCACCGGCTCTTACGCGTCCCCTTAAAGTCGAACGGCCGAAAATCCTCCCTGGGATGCGCCGGGCAGCAATATAATTCGATCGTTATTCGCATTCTTCCTTACACACAGAGAGGCGAGAAGTGGTTTCGAAGTGCCGCGCTGCCGATCGCGCCGACTTATACATCCTTCTACTCCCCCCCATCACGTCCCCCGCGCTTCCTGCCCGCGGCTGCCAATCGACCGATTGCAGGGCCGATCGGCTATTTGGGAAACGAGGACCTACAGTTTTACGAAATCTCAATGTGTATCATTAATTCAATATAATACTCTGATCGTTACAATAAATTCAGGCAAATGCATATCAATAAATGCTCCAATAGCGACTTATTACTGATTCGCTGTCTGTTCAATACCAGTATATTCAAAAAAATTATTTAAAAAAAAACAAAAAAGAACACGCACGTTTTTATTTACACGCGATTAATTAAATAAAATGGCAAATGTGTACAAACGGTTAAAAATTCGTTACCAAAAAAAAAAAACAAACACGATTAACGCCTGATTTTTCAGAAGGTAAATGAATTTAATAAATATAACGCATTATTTCACAATCGTTCTGTTCACGAATGCTCCGACAGAATACTTCAGAACTATAAAATGGCTTTTAGTAAAAATAATTCTTTATAATATGAAACAAAATCTTTGCACAATCGAAAGATCGGTGATCGAGCAGATATTATATTATAATTTAAACGTCCCTATTGTTAAATTGGAATTTGATGGCTAACTTTACGATTAATAAAGAAAAATGGCGGGGAGGCGAGGTGGGATTCTCAAAACTTACGAGTATGGAGTCAAACGATTGTAATATCGTGATTCTTTTGTCTCTTACAATCGTAATATAGAATAAAAAAAAAAAAAAAAAAATTCGTTCAATTGGTGCGCAACCGATGAAATACCATATAAAATTTTCATTTTATATACATAACGAAATCGCCGAGCTAACAACTGATACTAAGTCTACTTCACGCGCGTCTTTTAAGAGTACCTGCGACATACTATTAAACTATGCAACCGTCAAGTTTGACGTTAGAAGACAAAACGATATGCAACATCAACGAAACGAAAATCGTCGAGGTACGAAAATTCGTCGCCACCTCGCGCGCAATCGCCGTTAAAACGAAGCTGATCTCGAGGACTGGGCATGGACGCGGCGGTCCCTGCGATTCGAACGCGATCTATGGGGATACACGAGACCAACGACGTTCCGAAGAGCGCGAGCTTATCGTAACCAGTCGAGGTTAAGCGTTATCAAGGGAAGTACAGTATCGAGATAAAGCGCTAAATGGAAACGATGATTATATTAAAAGAAAAAAAAAAACAAAAACAAAAAAACAATGTGCTTATCGTTTGCGAGGGGAGCATCGCACGTTGCCGGGGGTCGAGAGCGCATGGGAAAACGATCGAAATTGCAGCTCCGTGCGAATTTTTATTCGGATTTATAGTATTTTTTTTTTTTTTTTTTTTGAATCAATTGAAATCGTTAATGGGAATCAAAATTCTATGAATCGTCTGAAGCGTGTTTACAAAATATCACGCAATAATTTTGATTTAAAGAATAAAATTTTGATCGTTTTCTTTATACGTTTGGTCTGTAACTATGCATCACATTGATCGAAAGCACAAAATCCATGGTTGTTATTTATCTATAATTCTTAAAGATTAAAATGAGATTTATATTGCGTTATATATATATAAAGGAAATATTAAGATTATTAAGATAATGTAAGTCCATTATAAATTTAAATTAACGTTTTAGAGTCTTAATCTTGTGTAAAATATTAAGGTTTATTTGGATTATTTAACAGTTCGTAGTTTTTTAATTGACATTTTCATGCTAAAGGTTTCGATCATTTTCAGACAATATTTACTTATAAAATAAAGTCTTACTTTGAATCGCACCTACGTTTTCTAAAATTTTACACGAGGTTCGCAACACTTCCGATATGTTTTTTTAAGTTAAGTATTACTCTCTATGCATGTTTCGTTAAAAGGAGACGATAATGAATCGCGAGCAAACTCTCGTGAAAGGCCACGACATTATACACATATAAGATGCATTATTTGATAATTAAATCCGAATATTTTCCTATAAAACGGATTGTATACGGTTACGCAAATAAGCTGGCCGAGTACTTGCCGTTAGGTATACTTTATACGTATACTTTGACGGGAAACTCGGAAATTTTCCCCTTAAAATGGCCCTTTTATACTATTGTAGGGCTCTCCGCGAGCGTCCCGTGGCTTCGCGAATGAGTTTGGGCTGCGATCGGCGCGAGTGGGCCTTATCGCCTGAAATCGGACTTCCCTCCCCCCCCCCCAAGCCTCGCGAGGGTAGCGCGGAGTTCATAAAAGAGCGCTCGGATAATTTTCTCTTGATTTTCACCAAAGTTCGTGTCGTTTAATGCCCCCTTCATTCTTTCATGATACGAAGCTCAGTTTTATTTTCCCTTTGATTCTGTTTGTTTGATTATTTCCATAGTCGCGGGCTTTGTCTGTAATAAGTTCTGAAATCTGAAAAATGTTTTAGTGGTCCCGTGGAAGACAGACGAGCCGCCGAGGGACAATTGATCGAAAATTATTTTTATCGCTCTCGTGTATGCGTGTATGTATGTATCTCTATACATATATACAATCTCAACGAGCGGGTGATTCGTCGCTGTAAACTTGCACGTGTTTGCGGGTTCCTATATACGTATGTATGTATGTATGTATGTAGAATGCGACAAAGAAGCTTGCGAGCTTGCAGCTTCGGCCGTTTTCTTCTTCTTCTTCTTCTTCTTTTTCATCATGCAGTTCACGGCCAGAGTAATACATACGTCGCCTGCCCCTCACCGGCTCCGCGGTTCGTTCCGTCTTATTATGTATATGTATATATACACTATCGGTGCAATTTAAAAAACAGCGCGCGCACACCCACCTATATACTAGTAGTTTGACTCGTTTTTTCCGATGTCACTCCGCTGCAGTGCAGCAAAGTATGCCCATACAGGTGCGGTCGCTATGCCCCTCGCCCCCCCCCCTCTTCGGTTCGTAAACAAACCGAACGAACGACCGGCATTATGATAAGTGGGCTTAATTCGGCGGCAGTTTACGTTAATTGCAATTGGGACTCGTCTACGCGGCCGCGCAAGCGCGCGAGGTCAAAGACTATACACGCATGTACACACCCGCACATTCGCTTATTGAAAGAGAGAGAGAGAGAGAGAGAGAAAGATGTGAATTTAGTTAAAATTTGTTACAAAGAATTATGTAATAAATTGCTAAATAAGATATTTCGTCCGAAAATATAAAATTTAAAAAACTACTAAAATAAAAGAAGAAGAAAGGGCGGGAATCTAACTAAAAATGCAGGTTATTTCGAAGCGTATATCAGCAAATGTAAATTGTGATTATACACGTGAACAAATTCATCAGAAAACAATAAATATTGGGGTAGTAGAATAATTAGTATAAGTAAAAATACCAGCTATAAGTAATCAAAAAAAAAAAAAAAATTTTTTGCCCAACTAGTTTTGCCAATTAAATCAAATTTTAAGCTTATATCGTTTTTTAGCGAACAGCGTCACGTGTAAAAATTCAACGACATTTTTTAAGGTATCATGAAAACTGACGTAGGAAACGTTAAAATTTCGTCAAATGCAAAAATTCTTAGAAGTCAACATTTTTCCGGATTTACTGCTCATATATATCATACTCATATATATATATATATATATATATATATATATATATATATATATATATATATATAATATTTATGGATATCGGATACACGTGCATTATCGCGCCGTTCTGATATTGTTACAGACTACACCGACGACTCGGATTATTACGACGACGAGTCGGACTACCGCAGGGATCGGGCGCCGGCGATGCCGCCCAGCCAGCGCCAGCGCCACGACGACTTTTACATGATCGGCGAGCCGTACGCCGGGGCCGTCGGCACGGTGGAGCGCAATCCGCGCGGGCGAGCCGACGGGACGGTCGACGGGGTAAATCAATTTTTTCTCTGTCTCTCTCTCTCTCTCTCTCTCTCTCTCTCTCTCTCTCTCTCTCTCTCTCTCTGATATAGAAACGCTCGAAGTCCGCTCGAGGAGATTAAATGGATGGCGTATCCAAGTTGGGACCACGATTTTTGAAATTTTACATATATAGTCATCGACAAAGGCCACAAAAAAAGATCCTTACTTTTTACAATATTTAATAAAGGTTTAATCGTTTGCCGGGAATGAAATATTATCGCATATATAACGGTCTCACCGACTTGGAGAATTAAATCGTTTTAATCAAAGCTTCTTTTAATTTTATAATACTATGATTATGTTCTAACTCCGTTAAAATCTGCATCGTGAGACATCGGGATAAGAATTAATATTCAATGTTCATCCATTTAAATACGTGAAAAAAAATTTTTTTTTATTTATGTACGTCTATAATTCTAAAAATTAAATACGAACTTCGTTTATTTTATTCATCGTTTCAAAGCTAAATTAATTATCTGTATGATTCTGTAGTATGAAAAAATCACTATCTAAACTAATCCATAGTTTTCGATATGACTATTAAAAATTGACCTATGTATAAAAATGCAACGCAGATGTAATTCAGAAAAGAAAATGATCAGAGTTTCGAGCATTATAACAATTACATTATAATAAATATTTAACAAGAGATTGATTCTTAAAAAAAAAAAAAATTATCATTAACAGAAAAGTGATAAATAATTTATAGACGAATGCGGAGATATAAATTTCTATGTGTAAACGACCCGAAAGTATTTTAGATAAAGCAACTAAATTATTTAAACCAGTTAAATGTCGCGGGAATTTCTGTAAATGACAAATTTCTACGCGAAGAAAATCATATTTTATAAAGAGAGACGAGAGTTATAAGAGCATTATAATTTTTATGATTATAAAGACATGCAGAAATGTTACTCATGGTGCTTCGGGCATAATGCAAATACTGGAAAATTAGACGTAACCAGTCTTGGGCGGATTTTTTTCCAACATCTATACAGTTTGGTTTTTTAAGGAAAATCATTTCATGATTTTTTAAGGATGTTTATTTTACATAGAAGCTCAAGATATAAATAATGAAATAAAGTATACTAATAGTCCAATCTCTCAATTTTTTATAGGTATTTTCCAAGATACGCCATTCCGATGAGTTTAAAAAAAAATATTTAAATATATCCTTGTTGGAAATTAAAGTATTTGTTTATGACTTAAGATTAAATCTGACGATTAAGGAAAAGCGAATGATTATTGCCAAGGCTTAACAGAAATTAAACGAAATTGGCAATGAATTAAAAGGGTTATTAAATTAATTTTCATGTATTATTATTGTATATATATTAAAAAAAAAAATAAAATAACGTTTATTCGTATAGCATCTCTTCGATTCGGGAGTCGCGCTCGAACCACCGTTTACTATTTACAGGGATGGGGCGAAGTCAATGTTTGCCGATCGACCAGAAAATGGCCTCTTTTAAATATTATTATAACTTAAGCATTGAATTATGACAAATTTTAATTAATCGCACACTTGATATACGTTTAATCTATATTGCTCCGAGGTCCCAAGCACGTTTGGAACCAACCGCGAGGAAACAAGAACGTTTTTAACATTTTTCATTCCAATTTTTAGTTACGATATTTTAAAAAAAGTTCTCGTTTCCATAAGGCTTGCCAAGTGTATTTGAAACTTCGCGGCATTGTAGAACGAGCGTTAATAAATGGGACGATTAATTCAAATTTGCTAAAATCCATTATTTACGTATAAAAATCTTTCAAGCGGAGCATTTTTCAGCACTTAAGTCGGTAGACGAAAGAGTAGTCAACGTCACCGGTAACGTAATGATGTCCAACGATCTTTTATGAACCGACAGAGCCGAAAAGAAAATTTCCCGAAAAAAAAATATTACAGACACGTTAAAGTAATAAATCATTGCAATTATTTAATTCACCATGGCCATCAATTGATTCCGTTGGTTTGCATTGCCGCGAGGCGTTCGAATCAGACCTCGCGCACGACAGTATTCCGAGCGGCAAGTTTTGGCTCGATCGGCAAGAACGGGCATCGACAGGCCCCTCGCGCGACGCTGAGACTTCACGCACAGATACCCCTCGGAGTCAGTGATCGGCCATGGGAACGAAAGACCGTAGCACAGACGTCGACCAGATAAATCATAATAAAACACGCGTATCCGCCAACTGCCATGTAACCACCTTGACCATTGCAGCGAATCGGCTGGCCGGGCGGCAGGCCACCGGCCGAGCGCGTCTACCGCTACACCAAGCACCGTATACCCGGTTACGACTACGAGGAGCTCGATTACCCGGAGCCCCGCGACCCCGGCAGGCGGCGACGCTGCGACGAGCGCTCGGTCTGGACGCACTGCCTCTGCCAGTTCACCTGCGCCGAGCCGAACGTGGTCGACTGCTACAGCCCGTGCCCGAGCGGCTGCGAGTGCCGCGAGGATTACGTGTACGACGAGCGGGCCGGCGAGTGCGTGCGGCCCGAGCAGTGCCAGCCCGACGACGATTATCTCCTCTATCGGTAAAATTTTTTTTTTCTGTTTTTTTTTTTGTTCTTCTTCTTCTTCTTTTTTTTTTTTTTTTTTTTTAACAGATACGCGTTTGCGCGTACGCCCATGCCCGCATTGCCGAGGAGGCGGGGAACTTTGTCCCGAGCGACGGGGGCAAAAATTATATTCGCCTTCCAACGGGCCTCCACATTATTACCGCGCTTATTATCTTTGTAATTCGACTAACTTCGATCATTTTTTTCCCACATCACTTGTAAGAATCTTTAACGCAGCGCGCCTTCCGCCCGACGCCTGCGCATTGTCGCGCAGTAATCGTCGATTCGCACTGGCGGCCGCGCTCAAATTGTGAGAATACGGAGAGTCGGCAACGTTTTCACGGACCGCATCGGGACGCTCGTCAAAGATTTTCGCCTCGCGGGCCCGCCTACATCGGGGTTTCGGCCTTGGGCGGCCTGCAATTGTCGTTCCAATGTCTCGTACGAGTAATATACTCACTTTGCTGTCCATGAGCTTGGCTATCCTCGTTATGTGCGGCACGTAATCCGAGCTCAAGTTGTTGTTTACCGTGCCGCCCGACGCTGCGTCGCCCACGAACGCCCAGCGATACCTGAAAGTATTTTTTACAAATTAAACCTGCGCGTATTAATCAACGATGATGCGTCTATTCGATCGAAGAAACCAAAGTTTATGAGGCATTAAGTGCCATTGTTACTACTATTATTATTATTATTATTATTATTATTATTATTATTATTATTATTATTATTATTATTATTGCCGAAAACTGACAAATAATATAGATTTTAATGTGAATTGCTTTTAGAACTTATATACAGAAGCGCGTGTAAAAAAAAAAAATAATAATAAGAAAGATGGATCTATTCGCTGTTCCGAATGTCGAGAATTAGGATAACATTTAAAGAGAAACTCGTTCGATCGTTGATCTTACATTTGAAATTGCGGAAGCCGATGAGCCGGCAATAAGAGCGCCAGATCCAACAGCTTCGCGGCTGCCAGCTGCAGGTGCAGCCAGTGCGGATGTCCGTGCGCCTGTAGCCCGTTGCTCGCGTTGACGGCCCAGGAGGAATCGAGCGCCGACAGCAGTTTAATGTGCGAACTGCGCAAACATTTCGAATAAGCTTGTTATCGCATTGTTAATTTATAGATGTGCTTTAATTTTATATATATATATATATATATATATATATATATATATATATATATATATATATAATGTACTTTTACACATAATTATAAACCTATGTTTTTCTTTTTTAATATTATATATAATACCAAAGCTGTTATAATGCTAAAAGGCCAATAGAACTTTTTTATAGATATAGGTTTGACTTAACGGGATTTTTTTCTCTATAAATGAGAAAAAGAGAAAAAAGAAAAATCTCGTCTGTTGTCAAAATCGATTAATGAAAAAGCGAATTTTTGTATGAAATAATTTATAACTTTAACATAATGCGTATACGCTCTACGATATTTAAAGCTTTATAAATATTTTTTTCAACATTAAAAATGCATGTATGTACGTAAAAAGGAGTGGAGTAAATGCATTGTTTTTCATGACTTTCACCCTCAATATTGACAAGAGAGTGATGTGAATTTTTTTTTAATAAAAATTACCTGCTCTGACGACTGCCAGCCCAACACCAATCAACCAATTCACAGTGGCACCAACAATCCCATCAAATTGAAGATGCCAAAACAGAGCGAAAAAAAAACATCACATCATTAGGATATGCAGACTGTTAGTAGGAAACATTTGGATATGACTGTATGTTTTATTATAAAGATAATATAAATCTATGAGACTGAAATATTCGAAATTATTTCTTTCTGGTATAAAAGAGAAAAAATCGTGTATTATATAATCAGTGTACATTACTCTGAAATAACCAATTAATATCAATTATCCAAAGTATCCTGCACTTTAAAAAAATGTAAAATACGTGTCATTAATGCAAAAGTAAATCAAATTAATTATAAAATTAATGACTTATAGACACGTACTTTATATATAAAATAAATATGGCTATTTTTATTTAACAATTGTAACTAGAATCATATAAAAATTATTTTTGTTAAATATGCATTATTATTAGTTATTTAAAAATACTTTTTAAAATTATAAATTAATCTGTGTACGTATAGCAAGATTTATGTGAAAGTTTTTTACTATTAGTGTACTAATATCTTAATAACATGCAATTTAATGCTACAGATAATATGTTTTTTAATTTGTTATTTTATTCTCTTTTATTAGTTTCAAAAAGTAACTATAATAAATTTGACGAAAAGACTAAAAAAGGCTGAGACGAAAAACGGTGTTAGTAAAATTATTTAAAAGCTAATTACATTTAAAAAAAAGCGAAGGCATTTAAGTAAAGAAGAATATGAGGGAAAAAATATGAATAATAATGTTTACATATAACGTTAATATATATATATATATACTATAAATATTACATGATAAGCAGCTAAAAGCTGAGAGATCTAAACGTGCTCAAAATTTTCTGATTCGTACCTGAACTCTTCGGTATCAGTACTTAATTCTTGTTCTATATGCAAGAAAACTTGCACCAATTCACTAACAATAACTGGCCACAGTGAAGTAGCGTGTTGTGGTGACACTCGCAAGAGAAGTACTCGGAAACAAAGGAATACTTGTGCTTGTATTGAAGGTATCACTTGAGGCAATCGAAGACTATCGGCAAGACGTTCTTTTAAAAAGCAAAATCATGAAAGTAATGATAGCATAAATTTTTTCTGATATAAATCATTTGTGCGCATTATAAAAATGTTTTTAAATTATTGAATAAAATATTACCTTGAATTTCAGGCATATATTTGTGGTACTGGTCCATTTCGCTGCAGAGAATAACAAAGGCCAGTCTTTTTAAAAGTTGTGCCCTTTGCTCATACTCTTGTTCTTTGGATGAAAAAATACTTATACTGCTACTTTGCGCTAAAGACACTTTGGCTAAAAACAAATTTTCAAAAAAATGTAACAATTTTTTTCGTCGAAAGTATACTTTTAATACAATATTGTCTGTTTACTTACTTAATAAATCGCGAAATGTTGTGTTGTCATGAGTCATTAAATTATCAATTATCGTTCTCCAATAAGGTAAACAAGCAGGAGTTATTTGGAAAAAAGCGGAATCTAATAATAAATCTAAAACGTCCTTGCGCCATGCTTTACGTGTATATGGATAACCAGAAAGTGAACTAAGAAGTTGTGAGCAGGCAGTGAAGGAAGCGATATTTTTGGTTCTGTAAAGATATGGAAATTAATTAGAATATTTTTTTGTAATATTTTTATTTTTTTTTTTAAATTGATGCAAATATTAATCATTATTTTAATTGAATATTAATTATTTATTCTAATAATACATCGATTAATATTAACAAGTTGTATAAAATTTATTAAACAATGTTTGAAACAAGTCCTCTGAATTAGCCATAAAATATTTATTTTCAACGTTAATAAATAGATAAGTATTTGATGATACTTACGTATGATTTTTCAAATATGGGGTGACATTGTACATCAAATTAGTTAGTAACGTAGCAACGCGCTCCTTCTCCTGTGAACCATAGCTGACATCCAACAGTGGTGCTAGAATTTCAGCCAATACTGCCTGCGCCTGTACACTGTAAGCCGAATTTGGCGGCGTGCTAGGCGTAGCTGTGAAAAATTGAAAATCTCATTAATACAATTGAAGTTGAATATATTGTGTAATTTTAAATAAATTTTATGAGTCGTTCTACGAACTCGTGCCAGGTTTTCCTTCTTTGCCCTCGGATGATCCTTCCGATACGTCTAAAACATCTTCGCGCACAGCCAAGTTCCTACGTAGCCAAGTAGTTTGCTCGAGACACGCTCCAGCGATTTGGGAACACGATTCGACAAGCTGAAAATTAAAGACATAAAGTCATTCTTACTTTTAACTTATTACTTTTACTTTTTTTAACATTAAACTAAAGAATGTTCTTAAGTAAATAATTATATTTTTCAATCTATAATTATATGATGTTACAATAAACAAATTAAAAGTTTCTAAAATAATTTAAAATGTATACATTAACTACTTGTACTTATTAATTTTGATTGTATTTATTTTTATAGTTATTTTAATCTAATGAATCCATACACACCTTAGCCGTTATATCTTGTAAATCTCTAATATCTTTTTTTTCCTGCATTGGAGGACATTTTTGTACATATTCATTTAAGATTGCCAGTAACAAAAATTGCGCTGGCGCACTTAATGAAATGCCATCTTTTAGTAAACCAAGGAGAGAAGCCCATGACTCGACCAGACTCTGTGACGTATTACTTTGCATATAAATATAGAGCAATTCTAAAACTGACACCTCTAAGGAGAAATCCTGTTTTACTCCATTTATAGGTGGGGGAGCTTTGATGACTTGATGAACGGTTTGTACTAATGTATCAATGGGCATTACTCTAATTGCACTCACTAACTGAACCAATACTTGCTGATTTGGACAAGCTTCCGGTAATATCTAAATTAGTACAAATAAAATATTATTAATTTTTATAACGATGTTTTTATTGGCAAATTAAGAACCTTTTTTCCTTTATTTTTGAAAAATAAGAAATTTTCTAATATTTTATACTATTACTTTAATAAATAATAGACTGTTAATATTATTTGAAAAGGAAGTTTAGAAATTTAATAGTAATTTCTAATAAATAGCTTTAAAGTAAAAAAATTTATACTTATTATTATGAAATAATAATAATTTTATAGTTACAAAAAAAAAAATATTTTTATCCAACTTAATAATAGAGAAATCGACAAAACCGTTATATACTTTACTCAAAATCTTTATAAACGTTTATTGAAATGTTAGAACACTTCAAATAGTAAAACAGTTAAAATTTAAGCATTTACTCTTTTGGAATTGGTTGAGGGTTGTCGCCTTTCATGCCAAGCCACTGCGACTGCAGCTAGGAAATTCACACCATGAATGAAGAAAATTGGTGAGAGAAGCTCTAGGAGTTGATGCTTTACTACTCGAGGGCTACCAACAACACAAGTCGCCTGCTCGCTATGCGTATAATAACAATGTATTAGGCAAAAAATGCAATCACGCTTTTACTACTGTTAAAATTTTATGTTATTTGGAAAACCGAAAAGATTCTTTATTTGTACATTAATAATTATTACATACTTTTTAAATATTTTTCTAGAAAGAGTATTTAAAATAGTCATTTAAAAAATCTTCTCGTCATTTTTATTAGTTTAGTTAAATCAGCTTACTTATCCTTAGTGACAAGTACTGCTTGCCAAAGTGCAGACAGAGAAGCTATTATCCTCGGTAAATGGCTAAGAGCCATCCTTCTTGCATTGATAAGTTGCTCGTTTGTAGCAGGTTTATCTTTCGTCCCACTAAGTTCCTATAAATTAATATAAAATCAATGAATATCATCTGAAATATTTAGAAATGAGATGTATAGTTAATATAAACTTTAGTTCATTTCAAAAAAATTCTTTTAAAAGCGCAAAATTATTAAATTAAATAAAAAACGAACGTAAAAAATAATCTTAATTTTAAAAAAGTTTTATTCTAGAATATACATTTTAAAACTAATATTTTTGGAAAGATGCTTAAAAATCTTTTTTTCATGATAATTTCATAATGATTTAATAGTAACCAATATTTTGAAAATATGTACAAATATTTTTTCATCTTACCGCAGTAAGAGGCGTCGGCATAAATACGTGTATAAGATTATTAAATATTTGCCCAGGATTAGCACCAGGTACTCCTGTTTGTAAAGCGCTGCTTGACTGATTAAACGAGAAGACTATTTGTTGCGATGTGTCGAGTAGACAGTAGTGTAACAAAAAGGTTAGAGCTTCTAAATGCATGACAGTATAATCAGCTGGTAGGCAACATTCGACGAGGCTTAGGTCCTCGCTCTTATGGGCAGAGAGCAGTGCATCCTCGCTGACGTAATAAGATGCTAATTTTTCGATATTGCAGCAGAGTTGATGAATTACTGATGTGACGATATGCGTTAAAGAAGAGCCCATAAAGGGCAGACTAGATGTAACGAGGGTAGTCCAATATTGGTGCAAATGCCTCATGTGTTCCTAAAGATTAATAACACATATTGTTTTGAAATAAGATTAGAATACATTAAAAATAAACCTTTTATCAAATATTATCGTTATTACAATTAAATACATAAAAATGAAAATCTATATAGAAAATTAATCTAAAATGAAAATAAATTATAAAGCATATTTCGATATTATTTTCAATTGTATTAACTTGAAACTTACTAATTTTAAAGCACTGAGTATACTCGCAATAAACATGGGTTGTTGAGTTATTGGTGCTCCTGCAACGTATTTTAATGTATTTCCAGATAAATTATGAACAGTTCGACTTGGGCTAGCCGGCGTTGATGGAGTGGCAACTTCTTCAGTTTTCTGTGCTACACACTGATGTTCTAACATTATTAAAGCTAATAATAATCTGTAATAAATTATTGTCATGTTATTTGTTTGTATAGAAAAATTAATATTCCCAATAATTTTTCTAGTTTAAATTATCTTTTTATAAAAATATTTCTTTCAACGCCTTTTGAAAACTGAAATTAATCAATAATTTTTACCTTAATAATTGCATTTGGAAGGCTTCTGTATGATCACTTGCTCTGTATTTACATTTATTTATATCACTTTCCATAACAGGATCATTAAATTGTACAATTTCTTCGGTAAAAGTAAAAGTCTCATCACTGTCCTTCTGAGCGTTCTTCATAGTTAAAACACTTGAAACAAGACAATGAAGAGCGACTTTTTGCACTTTACATTTTGTTAATAAATCTATTATGTAACAACTAAAACCTTTTCCAGAATCACGAACTATTGGGATCAATTCAGAAAATATAAGCGTTAATAGTTCGGTACTTGATAATTGAACCTAAAAAATTAATTGATTCAATTAATTAAGGTTGTATATTAATATATGTAAAAAATTGAATATGAGAATTATTAAAAAAAAAACGAATTTTTATTACATTTTTTACACATTTCTAATTTGCTAAACGTTACAATACACTTTAAAAATAAAGATTTAATGCAGATAATCTTTCAAGATTTTAATAAATTTTTTAATCTATGATTCAAAAAATATCTTTATTCATTATCTTCGTTTACGATTGACCGATTATGAATGATTCATCAGCTAATTGATTGTATCTTAATGCAAAGCTAATAAAATTTTTCATGCGATAGTAACTTCATAAAAGGTTTTCTTTTACAGATACCATCAATCATATTTCAAGGAAATATTGATCTACTTAGTGAACAACTAACCATGCATCATACTTAAACTGATAAAAATTATTATTTTATAAATTCAAACTTTAAAAAAAAAAGACTGGCTTTGTTTTCAAAACAAACATATTAAAAAAAAATATATATATATATATATATTTAATTTCATTGCATAAAAAACCTCAATGTATTGTAATTTTCTCCGCTTCAATTTCAATTATCAAAGTAATTGGTCATTATGGCGGGGTAGCACCTTACTTGTCTATTTCCGGAGATCTCTTCATACGTAAGTCTCATCTGACCGAGATTCGGATAATAGCTCCGCGCAAAGTAAAGGCACACGCTGATCAGCAGCTCGAGGTACATGCTGCTCCTGTAAGCCGCGGCGAATTCCGTATTGGCGATCTCGCCGTAAAAATTTCTGCCGAAGATGCTCTTGCGATGGCGGGCGAGCAGATTCAATATTGGCGCGCTCCGCGGATTGTTCGATACGCCGGTGGTCGCAGCGGCACAGAGGAACATCCTTGCATTCGTCAGTAATTCGTTGCGCAGTATGCGCAGGGCGTACAGGGTCCGATTAGAGTCGTAAACGCCGCAGTAGAGAAGCATATGGGAGTGCAAATTGTGCACGCCCACGCCGCCCGTGCTGTTACGCTTGACGCCCCCGCTGTCCAGATGAATTGACTCCTCGCTCTGTTGACAGAAGGAACAATTCAACGAATGTTCGATGCGTTTACAATAGATTTTTTGTACGTACACGTATGATAGTTTTGTTTTCGGTATTGACAATAAACTGATAACATATACTATTAAAATAAATTTTATTTTTAACAATTTTATCAATGTAATGTAAATTTGTTTTTAATATGAACTACTCATATGTATATATTCAATTTGCATTTAGTTAATCCATTAAAGCGCTTGAACAATACCGAATTTCTCTTTATTTCTAATTCTCGGACTTTTATGATTTCTATCGAATTTATTATGACAATATCTTTTCTACGGTAAATCCAGTATATATGATAGGATTCTATTATCAAAAACTTCCGTAAAAAAATCAAAACTTATATTTTGTTTTATAAGTTTATTTGAAAAGATTGTATTTTTCATATCTTTTTAGAAAATTGATGTACTTTTTATTCAAAAGAAATTTTTCCAACCATAAGAAAAAATAAAAAATTGTCACGAATACTTTTTCAGTTGCTACCGTTTTATTTGAATTCTATTGTTTTATAAAACATGACAGTTAAAATTCTTATTGAATTTATAAATAACAACACTTACAAGCTTAGTTGATTCATTAGCTTCGCAAAGTTCGATAACCCTATCAACGACATCGTTCAACACTTCCTCCACAACGCTAATACCACTCGAGTTACTGAAGTATTCTTCAGCAGTAGTACTAGTTTCCAGATCTCCCTCTTCATCACCCATTGTCCAGCTCGGTATTTCTGTTGCAGCTTCAAAACTTCCAACTGCGTCGTTGACTTCGTAATTCGCGTTACTGAATTCGCTATTCATACTGTGATACTTGCCCTTTATTATTGTTCCCGCAATTTCTCGCGCACTATTTGGCATCATTACCATCTCCTTTTTGGATTTCTAAAGATATCAAATAAAAATGTATTAGATAATACGAATTAAATTAAAATATTATAATAATATTTATTTAAATCCGTGAACAAGTGAGAAATACAAGACTAATATGAAATCTGTATTCTTGTAACAAGTTAAAAAATTATTAAATTAGTTAAGTCTATCGAGAAAATGATAGACTTTAACTAATTTAAGAGTTTAAAGCTAATTGAATTAAAATAGCTGAATATAAAACATGCGACATGCTTTACCTGTGTCGTCTTCCCCGTAGCAACGATTTCGGGGCTACTCGAGGCCAGACTATTCGTTATCGAATCCAAAGACGAAGAACCGACCTCGCCATTCAATTTTTTCACGTTTTCACTTTTATCCTTCGTTTTAGCGGTCGTAATCGGAGAATCCACTGACTCGAATAAACTCTCATCGAGACTACCCGTCGAGCCTTTGTTGAACTCTGGCTTCTTGAATCTCCTAGCATTTTTCAAAACTTCGGCTGCGGCCGCATTCGAAGCACTGCCTATACTGTTCTTCTTCACTTGCAAGGACTCGTCTTCTGTCAGAGAATCATTCGAGTTCTCGTTGCCGTTCAAGGACAGAGGATTTACAAACACCGATATCTTACGATTCCCGGATATACTGGGCGGAACTTCAAGTTCTCGCATCGTCTGATTGCGCTCCGTGACGTACTGATGACCCTTGTTGTCGCTGGTTAAGGTCGTTACTGCAAATATTCGCTTCACCTTCACCGGATTAATAATGGATTTTTTCTTTCGACCACCTTGAAATATTTCATTATTAAAATTTATAATTTCATATATTTAAATAAATTTGCAAAAATAATTAGCTTTTTAGTAAATACAACTTTGAAAAAATGTTTATCCACTTTTCACAATATTTAAATTGAAATTTGTAAGTAATATATTTAATAAGTAAAAATTGATCTATTAGGTATCATATGTATCTTATTACGTTTATCCAAAAATAAAAACAATCTATGTATTTCAACGACGAATTACCATATGTTTAAAATTATCCTTATAGTTTTATATACCTCGTCTCCATTTTTTCTCGCTAGCGTGATTCTCTTGGCTATTGCTCACGTGATAGATAACATTTCCATCAACCGAACTGATGGCGTATATGTTTGCTGCACCCTCGCCTTCATCCTGAGCATTGTCAGATTTTTCCTGAATAGCTGTAGGATCACTTTTTGTAAGAACGATATTACTGTGCTGAATACTGACATGAAGAACGCTCATACGACAGGTAGACGGATCGAGGAGCATATTCAGCACGGGATTCACAATACGTGAGAGATCATTGCGTACGAGGCAGTGTAAAAGCCAAGATTGAGATTGTAATTTTAGAGGTGAATTATCAGATAACTGTAGATTATCCAAAATTTTTAAGAGAGATCTATAATTAAAATGATTTTTAAATATTAATTGAAATACTACTGCTATCAATGAAAAAATTATTTTTAAAATTAATAACAATGTCAAATAAATACTTTTTTCGCAATTGATTATTAAAAAATGATTTTAAAAATAATGAAAGAATAGCTAATGTTTAATAATTCTCGAGTTTACTTATAAATAAATTACTGTATCTCATAAATGAAATGCTTTTCAGTCTTCCCGAAAACATTTCAAATTATTGAATAGTCAAGGTAAAATAGTTTTATTATTTAAAGAATAATAAGACAAATAATTTTAAACTATTTTATACTAAAAATGATTTTACTATGTCATAAACTTTTATTTATACTTTTAAAATATTTTTTAATGTTAAAACAAACACTTCAAAATTGCATCTTTAAAAATAATAAAATATTAAAAATACAATTTATGAACTCTATTATTTATAATTTTATAGCCTTATAATTTATGACTATAACGCAATTCTTTTCACAAAAAGAAATAAACGTACTTATCAAAACCCCGTAAACAGCCTCTTAATCTTGGATTAGCCTCAATATCTCTTCCGAGATGCCATAAAGTAGAAAATCTATTACATGCTTCAATTCTTTTTTCTATGCTTTCGCACATCAATGCCGAACCAATTACATCTTCTACTGCATCACAAGAGTCATGGAGAGCATGATGTAATTCGTGCAATAATTCAACACATCGAATTCTGTACTTGTGAACAGGAAGTTCTCCCAGATGATGCCATAACGAATGTGCTAAAATCTAAAAATAAAAAATACTCAGTCACTTTCAATCGCGATTGGTAAAAATAACTTTCATATGTTCGATTTTTTTTAAATTGTAAAAAATTATCAATTTTATTGGTTTTGTACCTGAAATACTTTTGTATAGTTCTTCAAATACGCCACGTGCCATTGCTTTAACAACGGTACAATTACGACCGTTATCACTCCTTCTCCATGCGTCTGATTAGCTGAATCGCTATGCGCCTTCGATAAAGCTATTAAATCGAGTAATGTAGCGATACTTGTAAGTTGTAGGGATGGCTGCTTTCCAAGCCAGCAACCGCATACAATAAGAACCTTTAGCCATTCGGGAAGAATGACCTTTCCCCTCGGTTCTTCTTCTTCTTCTAATAATCCGTCGCCGGGTAAAAAGTACGTGGGGAAGGTCGACAGTTCAACCAATAGGCTCGATGCAACTTTTAGAACTTCCTCCCAATCGGATTGATCGACCGATTCTATATATAGATGTAGAAAATCTGATCGAAAAGTTTTAAATTAATTTCAAGGTTTTAAATTTTGCAGGATGCGTAATTTTTTAAATATGTTTTAAAGCTCAGTAACGATAAAAATCTTCAAAATGAACGTACAATAATCTTTTGGCTAATTATAAAATAAAATAATCTTCAATAATTATAGAAATTTTAATATTGTATTAATTGTAATATTATACATTTGAAAGAAGGCAATGTATTTCTAACATAAGCTTGCCAAAGTCCAAATTATTTTACCCATTTGTTGATTCTCGGAAGACGATAATTCCTGGTTAAAATATCCAGAGTCCTCGGTATCGAGTTTAGACTTGAGTAAACGTTCCAAGTTCATCGTACACTCGTCCGTATTCTCTTTACACGACAAAACCCTCAGATTCTCGTACAATTCGGATACCGATTTTTCGCGATCCAGGACACGGCGCTCGACGAGCTTCACGTAGAACTGCTCGTATAAGCGCAAACACTTTTCCATCATCGAGTGTTGCAGCTGCTGGGCTGGCGATGGCTCTCGGCTTAAGGAATTCAGCGAGCCGACCGACGAGGCATTTTTACCATCGAGGTTTCGCGCGTTCAAACCGTCCAGTTGATAATCAGTGCTTTTCAGATCCTCCATGCTCTTGTTACGAGAGAGGCTCGGCGGAGATTTTGATTCCTCGCTAACAATTACGGAAATGCTACTCCCATCCGCCTGAATCCCGTAAGCATCTGAAAGCTTCGATGTACTTTTGCTCGACTTTTTCTTGGATTTTTTGTCACTCTTCTTTGGAGCACCACTCGAATTCGCTCGTCTTCTTGGGCTGGAGAAAAAAATAACAATAACGATAAATAGTTCTTTAATCGCAATTATATTCCCAATTTAATTATACGAATATAATGTTTACTAAAATTATATTATAAAAGGTCTTTACAAAGATATAGTATTCTATTATATTAGTAGTTTGAGTAGTAGTTAAAAAAAGCTTTGTCTCTCTATATTTTTAACAGTTTAATCGGTTTCTATTTTAATAAAGTATTATTTTAAAATATTTGAATTGAATTGAGCAACGAAAAATTTATTATTTATCAAACATTTCTCACCTTGGACTGCGATCCGAGAAGGAATTATTTGTAGACTCGGCTGGAATAGGTTTATTCAGTTTACTATCCGACTGACTCTTCTCCAGTGGAATCGCAACTAAGTTACTCTCAATAGACGAAACGACACCGTTTGTATTGACTTTAACTTCGTTTTCTGACTTTTCCGTATTAGAATTTGCAGAGACTGCTGGTTGCACCTTTGATAAAAGTTTTCCACATAGATTCAGGCTTTTTGTAATTTCCATTGGCGTCAAATGATCAATTCGATTGGATAATTTATCGATAATGTTGTAAAAAAGGCTGAAATTTTTAATAGCATCACATACATACATATGTAGAATAATAAATGCTTCATCAGATGTTATGTTTGATATATTTTTTTCTACAGAAAATTTGCCCTTATGTTCGCGAAAACAACGAAAAATTCAATATTTAATCGAATATATAATAATACGATTTAAATCTATATAATCTAAAATATTTAATAGCCCTCACCAATCGAAATTTTAAAGTACTTTAAAATATTATAAAATATTATTTACTTTCTTTTAATTACAGTATAATAAACAGTTTCATATATAACCCATAGATACAAATAGATAAAAGATATTATCAAACCATTCCTGTTTTTATAAATTTATGATTTAATTGCATTGATAACTAAATCTAAACTCATAATATTTAGAGTGTGCCTCAAAGACTAATTTTAAAGTACTTAAATTTACAATATTATAAAAGGTTACTAAAGCATAGTAGTATATTCCGACACAAGTACACTACTTTATAATATGAGTAACATAAATTCGTCACTCTGTGATAAATATGTATGGGAGTAAAAATTTGAGAGAGAGAGAGAGAGAGAGAGAGAGAGAAATAATATTACAATTTTTTAATTGTAGGTTGGATATAGAGATCTAGGATTTATTTATTTAAGTGAATTATAATCACAAGAATAATAACAATTACTACAATTCTTAATATAATTATAAACTATAATAGGTCCTTAATTGTAAAATTTGAGTAAAAAGGAACTTTAGAAATATTTCTATTAAACCTTAAGGGATTATATGAATCTGATTCATAAAGAAAGAATTAACAGATAATTACTATTTTTAAACTATTATCATTAAAATAATAAATGATATAAGAAAATGTAAAGAATAAAATTAATTTAAAGTAGCATTTCTAATTGAAACTCTACTCAAAGTCATAAAACAATTGACTCTCCAAATGACATCTGACATCAAAGTAAAACAATCTTTCAAATGCAACTATTATTATTTAAGAAATTATAATCCCTATTGTATATATTAAATTAATTAAAAGAGATCGGTAAATATTCCTTCTAATATAAAAAAATATTATTATAAAAACAAATATTATATAATAATAATATTTTTTCGTATTAGAAAGAATATTTACCGATCTTTTTTATTAGTTTAATATATACAATAGGGGTTATAATTTTTATAACATATATTTATATATAGAATCAACCATAATTTATATATTGAATAATATAACAATTCTATTAAATTCACAAACAATCTTAACATAATAAAGAAATGATAAACAAAAATCCAAAAACAAACTCCTGGTAAGAATCCAAAATTGCGTTAAACTGAGATGTTCAAGGGCTTAGGCAATCTTACTAAATAAGAGTAACTAATATTTAATATTTAATATTATTTAATCGAAATTTTTTCTTAAATTAATATAATTTTTACAATAAAGCCTAGTATGATTAATGTGAGAAATATTTAAATGATAATAAATTATTAATAATTAAATTTCTTTGTAATATTCGAAATTTCCGAAATCTATAAAACTCAAATTTTCATATTAGAATAAATATAAATAAAATTATTAATAAAGATTTAATTCAATAATTTATTAAAATTAATGAATTTAATTATTGAGATTAAATTATCTCTAAATCTTGTAATATAAGATAAAATTATTAAATCTCCAATTATTAGTAAACAAATAATATATGATATAAATCTTGTGGGATACAATATTCTAGTATTTAATAAAGCGAAAATAATAAGTAAAATTAATAAAGCTTTTAGAATTGAAGTATGTAAAAAGTTTCTTCTATCTATAGATATATTTACTAAATAACATCTTTATAGAAAATAAAATTAAACAAAAATTTCATAATAAAAATAGCTTATATAAAATATTAGTAGTTTTAAGATTTGTAAAAAGTTAGCTCTAGAATTCAGTAATTATTTCTTTCTTAGCGATATGTTTCTCTAATGTATAGCTACGAAGATTTGAAATTAGCGCTGCTTTAACGGGTTATAATTGAATATTTATCGGTCGCAAAAGCGGCTGATGGTACGGAGTACTATAATGGTACATTTCTTATCGGGTACGGAAACACTTTATTTACGAAACGAGAGATTTGCAGCCCGAAGCGGAGCCGAGGGTTGTAACGAGGTTTGTAAAGAAACCTTTTCGTACTATGTAAGGACATATTTTTCCCCATGAGAATCGAAATCAGGCGGCGAAGATGCGACTTATAGGTTCGAATAAGGAAAGTAAATATATAATTTCTATAGTTTCTTTCGTAACTTAATTGACGGAAAAAACCTACTTTAAATTTGCATAAAAAACAAAATTGCAAATAACTAATAATAACATTTTTAATGTAAGAATAAATTATAAAATAGATAATTGTTTACCTTGGCAAATGTTCCGATGGTGTATCTATAAATGCATCAAGCGAAACTGTTTCTAGTAAAAATTCTGTCAGGGCGCAAACTTCCGCGAGTTCCGGCATACCACTGCCGACTTGCTTTACCGGAGATTCTTGGGAATTTAAGCTTCGGCAACTTCTAAATCTACTACCACTTTGATCACTTTCACAAGCTTTCTCGAATAAATATCCAGAGTGAGTCCATACATACTGAGGCTCTAGCGTTGAGAATAAGAGATTTACGGATTTTATGACCTCATTCGATTTTGCATGTTTATTCGAACAAGCATTGTAAAAGGTCCTGAAACAAAGGAAGGTGCATTATGCAGCAATGTTTAATTAATTAAATAAAGAACTGAGTCATTTCAAGGACACTTTTGTTCATTTTTAGATTATGCAGGCATATACTGGAACAGTATGTAAATTTAGTCTTATTTAAATTAATGTGCTGTTATGTTAAAAAGGGCTGTGACAAACAAACAGAAGTCGATTTGTGTTAACTTTTATGTAAAATAATAGTACAGAAATACATCTTTGATCACAGTTAAGAATCCAAATCTAATATTGATTTAATTGCAAAATAACTGAATTAGAACGACTACCTATTTGAAAAATCGTAAAAGATATTGTAATTAATTGTTAAAACTTAATCTTGAATTTTTTACCCTGTTAACAATAATTATTAATTAATAAAAAAATATTTTTAAATATTTTACTTATCCATTTCTTCAGTAAAATTAGTATCTGATCAAGTATAATAGATAACGCTTTTCAGTGATAATGTTCAGTTATCATGATTAAATCCAATTTAATATTTAATTTTCGTGTGTGTCTAATCTATTTTTAAATTACTTAACACATGTTGAGCTAAATCCCAACCAGTAGCTATAATGTTGTGTAATAATGAATTTACAAAAAAAACAGCATTTAATTTGAATTATTTTGTATTTTTTCATTTGTAACTATTTTTTAAAGATTTTTATATTATTCAATAATAATCGCGAGGTCTAATAAAGTAATATAAACTCAAAAATATAAAATCAAACATATCTTAAACTATACAACGCGTATATATAAAGTGAAAAACTATTTTTTTTAGTTTTTCCTTAACGAAGCAATAAATGTTTTACAGATATAATTATTAGAAATAATTACTTAAAGTTAATTTTTACTTACCTATAAACTTCGTATAGAATGTCGTCTAGAATTACCGGTCCAATGTCAGGCTTATCAAGCAGGGAAATCAGTATTCTATATGGTTTTAAATCTTGCGGATTTTCAATGCATATAGTTTTTAATGTCGATTTAATCGCCTCTATTAGCATGACCTTGGAGTAAACGTCGAAATAAGCCGCTGAACTTTCTGTAGTGGCACGATCTGCCTTTTTCTTTAAAATAGACGTGTTTACCTCACTGCCCAAAAGCCATGCAAATAATCTCCTGAAAAAATTTTATTAACGACAAGTATTTATTTTTATCTTTTTTACAACTGTTACTTTTCATCTATATATCCATTAATTTATATGCTACAGAAAAACATCCATTTTCCGTACCTATTTAAACTCATGTCACGTCGCAGAATCGTAGTTAAAGCAGCGGTAAGAATGTTTATCATATCGTTTCTCGACAGTTGGCTGTTATGAACGGGGAAACCTATGAGCAATAAATCTAAGGCGCTCCTTTGAACCAGCACAGAATTATCTTGGACCCCAGCGCACAATGCCGCGACCTGTATTTCGAAATTTTTCGTTAAAGAGAGTTTGAAACGATTATTGCGATTATTGCAAGCTGTTACTGTAAACACAACTTGAACGAAATATATGACGATTTTAACTTTACTAACTCGAGAAAAACGTTTTTAAGCGTATTAGTTGTAATAAATATGCAAAAAGATTAAGCCTTTCTTTGTAAACGCTTTATTAGACGAATAAAGGTAAACTTTATATATATATATATTGATTAATGAAAATTCTATTTTAAGTGTAAAATTATTTATTCTATTTCGTTTGGGAAAGTATCCAAACCAATTTGGATTTTGTTGAAATTTTCCACTTTAAAATGTTGTATCCAGCTACAGCACTTAAACTTCAAAAGTAAACATCTCTCTTTGAATACTTTTTATTATGAATAAAGAATTGTAAAATACTTCACAAATAAGAAAATCTTTAATAAGAAAAAAAGAATGCGGCAAAAAATGACGAAATAATAATTATCTAGATAAAAGAACTTGAATCTAATGCTTAGAAAGTAATCAAAAGTAAAAAGCAAATAGTATAATTACTTTTTTAATCTTCTTAACTTATATTGTGATTAAAAGTATTTTTGTCAGAATGGAATCTATTGTCTAATGCGTCGCCAAAAAATATCTTTTTGATAATATATAGAATTCTATTTTTATTTTCATTAAAAATATTTTACTATCTCAAGAAAAAGTGATTTCTTTTATAGAACAATGAAGTCTTATCTAATTGTAAGTAACTAAGAATTGGATTACTGATATTTAGCAATAATAACTGTTTCTCGTGCTACAGATAAAGTTATGAATCAGCTCTTTATAAAATTGTTTATTGAACTTTCTACTTTATCATTTGTAGCTTTAAAGCTATTAAAGTTATGCAGAAAAATTGCTTTATAATATCAATAGTGAAATTTGAGTACTTTATCTGTAATTGATAATTCAATATTTTGTTTACAAATTCTAAGAAATACTGATAAGGATAAAATGTAAGTTTGGCCTTAACAAACATCAACAATTCACATTTTGAAATGAATATCACTATGATTATTTTAAAATTTAATTATTTATATATTATTTACCATTATATCTACATTGGTTCCCATTATGTAGAGCTGATCTTCCATTGACAACTTTTTATTAAAGTGTGTTAATGCAAATGATATGGCTGGCAGTCGTATTCCAGAATTAGATGCTAAACAATCCCATAGACATGCATAAAAATGTTCTGGACCAACACCTTCACAAACTTTTTCTAGTAATGAATTAGTCCTATCAAAATGATCAGAACCTTCTTCTAATCCAGGAAGAACACCACTAAGAAAACCACTTAATCCTGGTCTCAGTCTTTCACCCAAAGGAACAAAGTGTGTTTCATAGACAGTCAGAAGTAACGGTCTTACATTCATTGCAGCATTACCCAACAAAGGGAAAAGACCTTTATTGGAATAACAAAATTAACTTTATTAATAAAATTAGACATTACAGAAGATTTATTTTATTGATTGTTTGAAAAACAATAAAAATGTATCAAATGCTTATATAGTTCTTAATTATATTCGTTTTGTTAGTTTTATATTTTTTATAAATTTAGCATATATCATTTAACAAAAAAGTGATATGGGTTTAGAAAATAGAATACCTGCACTGTAGATGAAAAGTTCATGACTTAATCTATTTGTTCCCATACATTTGAATATTATGTCATAAGTTTCTAGAGCTTTTAAATGAACTCCTGAAGGCAAAGCTGGATGCATACATTGAGCAAGCCTTTTTGAAATTTTAATTCTCCTTGGAATTACTGGAAATTTCAAATTACTCAAGAGTACTTTATTGAGTTTGCCTAGTGCAGATATTAAATCTGCCCATTCGCTGGTGTACTCAAAATTCTTAAGTGCCTTGTCCACAGCAGATACATAGCTACAAAATATTATTACTTAATCAATCAAATATAATTTGTGCATATTTCAACATATGAATATATAAATAAACATTTATAAAAATCCTCTAGAAAAAAACAAATATAAAATTACTTCTATAAATAACTGCTATTATTAAGGCTCTTATTGTATTTTAAATTATGGTAGCAATACATTTGCAAAAATAATTTAATGTTGTACAAAACAATAAAACAATAAAATAAAAACATGCAAAATGAAGGTCAGATAATTCAACCTTCAAATATGCAAATTGAATAATATATAAAATTATAATTATATGAATTATAATGTTCTAATTATACGTATATTTTGTTAATATTATAATTATATCAAAATATGTTAAATCCTTCGTCATCTCTTCAACGGTATGATCATAATTTATGTCAATTAGCTAGATCTTAATAGTTCTATTGTCTATTGTTATTATGTATCCATAGTAGATTTACTCACGTTCTAAATATATAGACTTTTTGCTGAAATTTATTGTCAGTAACTTTTTATTTACAGAAGTTTACCTCAATAATTTTTCTAATTTTTTATTATATTAAATAAAAGCCATGTCCACTTAACCACACAAATTAAACAAGATGAATCACATTAAAATGACCTTATTCATGTCAGTTCATGCATTTAAGAAACATAAATTAATACTTACACTCGATATTTTGAGTCTTTCATTAACTCATATTCTTCTAAAGCTATAGAACCCATTTTGGAAGCTGTGGTTTCCAAATTTTTTGAAAGTGAAAACAAAGCTAAGATCATTCACTAGAGCCAAGATCGGTTGGCACAACCATCCTCTTGCACGAGGAACCCTGGCATGTTAATGCTACCACAATTGTCTTCATAAATCCACAAATCAGCATATTCTAGCATTTATCTTACTTTATAAGAACTTTTGTGATGAAATTAATAAAGCCAATCTGGTAAGGTCTTGCAGCAACAGTCAATAATATGCACATACGTCTGTATGCGTGTAAAATTTTTGGAGTAACTGCTGCTTTGCTGGCAACAACAGTCGTCAATGTCAAAGTCGGAGCCGCGAGCGATGTGGATGTGGACACGACGACGGACGGCTCGATAACCGCAAAACCAGCCAAGAGAGCACACATATATAGGCCACACTCTTTGGCTCAATTATCACCTGGAACGAACAAACAAACCTATTTTATTTACCTAGCGCTGTTGACATTTGCTCTGGTTCGCTTATTCGGCATACGTGGATATGTATAAAGTTATATGGACAGTTAACGACAGGGGCACAAGCTCATGAAACATTTGATGATGTGTTTTATTCTGCACTTGATTGCTTGGTAGCTTTGTTCTGCCTGATCCGTTATCTTAGGCTAATGGAGTTCTGGACCAAGGCGTATGGGCTTATGAACACGGTGAACCATCAGCTACGGTTACGAGTTACGAGCGAAAGAGTGCAACCGCACACACTTCACCAAGTTTATTACTGAACGTGAACACAATAGTCAACACCATGACGACAATTACGGAGATACGACCCTTCGCTCACCGAACACAAAAGCCTGACTGAGCTCCCGTCGTCACTTACTTGTCGTCGTGCGAATCGCGATTCGCGAATTCGCGATAAGGTTGACCCGTGATCTGGCCTCTGATCTGGTCCCTCTCCGATGGACACTGATGGGCAACACTTTTGCCATTCGTCGTGAACTGAGCCTGATTACCTGCTGATATGGGTGCGGTGGTCGACAGTCTCGTACTCTGACATCAGCTGGCTGGAAAGGGACTTGTAGCAGTTATAGTAGGCTTTATTTATACCTACTGCGGATAATTTGTCTTTGCAGAGTTTGATATTTTATTTTTATTATTATTATTATTATTAAATAATAATAATAATAAATATTATTACTAAATAATATTTAAAAAAAATATTATTATTATTATTATCATTAATTATTATTATCATTAATTATTATTATTATTATTATTATTATTATTATTATTATTATTATTATTATTATTATGATTATATTATATCGTACACAAAATGTGTACACAACTAAGCAAAATCACCATTTACCTGTCTAACGCAAAGTGATCCAAATATTGATCTTTGCTTCGGATAGTTAATATTCTTTGTTGTCTTACTGATGCGAGCATGCAAAACAGTAGTCATATATATAGAACTATACCAGACTATACGCAATCTAGCGCAAGTGATACCAGGTTATACCAGATTATATACATGCAGTGACCACACTCGATTCTGTAATTGCTGCGATTCACGCAATTCAATGGTTATTTTTGTGCCATACTACTTATATATGTGCGACAACTGATAATAGCTGACGATAGTTTCGTAATATTTCGTTCCGACATATTTGGCAAATGGTCGACGCTGACCTCATTATAAAAGCATCAGGATCAGACCAGATCAGACCTGATCAAGCACGCTGATGAGCGATGTACAGTGAGTCGGTGTGATGACTAATAATTGATCTAATATACGCTATATGATACCAGCTGATTGATACACGACATTTGATGATAAAAATGATAATTATGATTTTTAAGTGTTGATAAAATAACCTATATAACGTATTTATAAAATTGAAAAGAAATTATACAATTATAGATTAAGAACAATAGTCACATTGAACTGAATAAAATCTTTGCCACGGTTCAAATGTTACGGCAAAGCCTAAGAGTATGTTAAAACAGGTTGAAACAGAGGTTAAAGTCTATAAAATTTGATTATTTAGTCATAGGTTTAGTTTGATTTGTCCATGTTACCAGTGTGATTCATTGTTGACGTTCTTATAACGTCCGTTTGCGATCAGCTGTTATAACTGTGTGCTGCTGTTGGATGCTGTTATCTAAATTTTGGATAATCCTATACTAAGAGGTAGTCATTTTATATTTATTTATGTATAAAGTAAACAAAATTTCTTTTTTATAAATTTACTTTAATTTATTCTATAACAAAATTCTGCGAATAAGAAAATAATTTCTACATTCATGGATATTATTTTATTCTAAACATTTTTATTTAGGAATAATTTACATATTTGATAAATTTTTTGTATAATATATGTATTTAAACAACAAATTTATAATGCACCTGATTATATAATTTTTATTTACAAAATAACATAATAGAGTAACATTTTATCAGGTAGATTTTAAGTATAAAAATTAAGATTACAATAAATTTTTGAATAATTATATTTTCAATATAATTAAAACCAATTTATAATAAAAATAGAGAAAATGAGAAATAGTTTATTGCATTTTATTAAATGAATCCGAATTGAATTTCCAGCCAAAGCAGAAAATTCTATTAGCGCCATCTATTTAGTTTCAGCTGCGGTTTCACAAATCCGGCGCTACTGTCGCTGAAAACAACATCGCAATAAACGGGCGACATATTTATAATACTCCTGTCTAAGTCTTTCTCTTGTACTGATTATATTATATTTGCATGTATTTATAAATTTGTGCATATTGAAACGTAAACTACAAAGTACACATGCAAAATAGTGGAAAAAACCAGTGATACATAATATAAAAGTAGAGAAAAATCTCTTTTCACGAAAACGTCTGGTATACGAATGCGGTGCGAGCGAGACAAAGATAGGTAAGCAGCCAGAATCACTATTCGCGGAAGAGAGAGCAAGAATGCAATTCAGTATGGCGTTGGTTCTGGAAGCAGCTGCTCCGATTGTTTTCGCAACTATTGTTTGTGCTCACGGCAACAGCGACGTTGAGTTTCTGTGAAGTCAAATAACGCGAAATCGCAAAAGAGAGAATTACGGCAAACAGCTTTTTCTAAGATTGCCTTTTAACCTCGCCGATCGCACTCTCGATTCTGGATTTACTTGGCTTCTCCGCCAGTTGTATATTCGCCAGCAGCAACACGACGAAGTTTTTCGGACAAAGAGAAAAAACGCGCGGGCGACTGATAAATCAGCGCGTAAGAGAAGTGAACACGGGGCCGCACAACGATAAAATTTTCGTCCAGGAGGAGAGGCATAGAATCATGACGACCGACGTGTCAGAGCTACGTATGAACGTGGCCGCGCTCAAGCGGGTCGATCCTTATGTGAAAGACATCGTCGAGACCGCAACCCATGTTGCGCTTTACACTTTCAACAGCGACAACAATGAGTGGGAGAGGACGGACATCGAGGGTGCGTTGTTTGTCTACTCGCGTATTGGCGAACCCTATAACAGCATTCTTATTATGAATAGGTATAGACTTTATTTTTTGTTAATTTAAAATTATTTCTCTTCTGTTAAATTATACACAAATTGATTTTATTTTTAAATAATAATTTTTGCTATTTACATGTTTAAAAGATATCTATTAAATAAAATACTGATTGCTCAATTCAAATCATTCTATTTATTTTCAGATTAAACACAAAAAATCAAGTTGAACCTGTGACTCCAGGCTTAGATTTACAATTACAAGAACCATTTTTACTCTATAAAAATTCCAAGGGTAATATTTATGGTATTTGGTTTTATGACAAAGATGAATGTGTAAGAATTTCATCGATGCTAAATAAACTTGCCAAGGAGTCGGACAGTACAAACCAAGTAACGCCAAAGAATAAAAAGACTGTACAAAGAAAAGCAAATAATATTGACATATTCAGTATGCTAAGCAAGGCTCAAGAAGATTTTAACTCTAATAAAAGTGGCAGTAATGAAAGGGGAGTAAGAAGAATGGACTCCAAATCTCCGATGAGTAATGCTATCGGAGAACTTTCTGGAGCTTTAACAGCCATGGCTATGGCTCCTGATGTTACGTCCAAAAGTGTAATGGACTTTTTTGCAAAAGCAAAAGTTAATACTGGGCATTTTAAAGGTGGTGATCAACCTCAGTCTGGTAATGTTGTACATGAAGGTAAACCATTATTGGCACGTTTAATGTCACATCCAGCAGCACATACTGTAGAGCATATAGAAAAACAACAAAGATCTATAACTCCACAACCAGCAGCTCCGCCACAACCACAGACTGGAATGATTTCCATGAATAATCAAAGGTAAAGAAAATTGCGCAAAACAAATTTTATTAGTATCTAAAATTATATTTATGTATAATTTGTAAATTAAAAATGAAAATATGATTATTAAAAGAATTCCAGAACTGAGAAATTGTAGAATTCTTAAGTAAATAATAATTACATAGTAGGTAATAAGACCTTAATAAAATTATGACAAATGTGCTTCAAAAGTGCATCATGTATATAAGCACAGATGCTGATTTTTCCATAGTACTACACATGTAGAAGACATAATTTTGTAGTTTCGTCGTTTTTATATTACATTTAAAAAATTTTTAATTTTATAAATATTTTGTATGTTAAATACAATACATAATTAACTTTTTTACAGCTGTGAAAATTCAATTATAACAAAACTTAGAAATAAAATGCCTCCACAATCAAATGTAAATGCACCTTCAACAAATCGTATGGTTGGACAAGAATTTCCAGCACCACTTAATAGCTCTTCATGTAATGTGATGGCATGCTCAGAGCGTTCTTCCATGATGAATACAGAAGATACAAATAGTTCCTCAAGTTTCCTAAGGATACAGTCACCCACAACTAATAGTTCAAATACTTTGGTCAAGCAGCTCAAAAGTAATGCCAACGTATCAAATTTTGTCGATGCCTATGAATCAATTCACAAGCAGAACAATCCCGTTCTTTTTGATTCTTTGTTTCATCACAATTCAACGGTAATAATTAATAATTTTAAAAACATAATTTAGAGATAATTTAGGAATAATGTACTAACATTATGCATGGTGCGACACTTTGGTTTACTTCTTCTCTTTTATTATTATTAATTTATACCGATTTCAAATGGTCAAAAATGTATTTTAATTTAATTGTGTAGTATGGAAAAAAGACTAATATTTTTCAGGTTTATTGCTAATATTTTTTGTTATATGCTATTGTCTGTATCAATAGTATTTCATAGTTTTATTTTTATAGTTGTAAATTGTTTTATTTTTATGAGTGTAAATGAGTAATCTCTGATCTTACTTTAAAATAAATTTAGTTAGAAATATTTTTCAGAATCTTATTTCTATTTGATAAATTATAATTGGATTTCAGAAATTATACTTGATCTAATTGCATAATACATGAAAATATTTTAACAGTTTTATGTTCAATACAATTAAATATTTAATATTGCATCAATAATTTTTTTAAACATATATAACTTTACTTTTCGTAAAATTATGTCAGTTTTACTTCTAGTAAATGAAGTTGTATAATAACAAAAGCTAATATATTTTACAGACTAATGTATGTGATGATGCAATAGTGGCACCTCTTCCACCGAAATCTAGCTCAATGAGTAGCAGCAGTGGTTCTGCACCTGCACTTATGCCACCTGGTATGTTTGTTGCACCCAGTCCCGCAGCAGTAGAACCAATGCACAGACCACTTGAACCCCTAACGAGGAATCAGTTGGTTCAAGCCTTCAATTATTTATTGCGCACCGATCCAGAATTCATGAACAAGATGCACGAGGCATATGTGAAGTCATTTAGCGAAATTCTATCTTAAGCATGCGACGAATGAAACGACCTTTACGATCTACGATTTTAGTTTTCTTTTTAAAAGATATTTTTTGAATATATCTGTAAAAAGCTGTGAAGGACTGATTAATGTACGCGAGCGTGATATATATAATTAATGTAGCATTCCTGTTATGGACGCAGTGCGACTAGTTTATGCTCGTGTTTATATTATATTGTGTTTGTATGTTCAGTCCTCTCGAGTGTGCATGAACTTGAGGTAAAGTACACGCAAACTTTTGTTTCACGAGAATAGAAGGAGGTTAAGGTAAAAGTACTTGTTATTGAAATCATAAATTTCTTCAAAGGGAAAGAATCTTTAAGTTCTTAATAATTATTCCTAAATTAATTTCTTTAATAAGCCTATATGCTGTGGTACTTTTGCTTTAATTTATAGATGTCGCGAGATTTTAGAAATAAAAAGCGGAGTACTTGAAACAGTATTTTTATATTCTGGTGTGATGAAACTGCGAGTGTTAAGAAAATACAAACTAAAATAATAAAGTAGAACGATAAAAAGAATATTAAGTGTAAATTGAGGATTTTTCGACAGGCTCAATGTGACAATTTGCTCGACAACCTACCAACGGGTTTGCGAAAACAGTGATTACGATTTTAAAAAAAAAACTGTGATGCCAAACGAAAAAAGGAACAAAAAAACTTTTGTACTGTGGTGCTTCAGAAATTGACGCTGTACTTACTGAATTTGTAGTACGACGAGAATAACTCATTTTACAGAGTAATGACGCGCAATCTTTTTTCCTCTTAAAAAAAAAAGTATTTTTGGGCGTCGACGTGCTACAGTGTGTATGTCCGAAATAAAGCAACGCGATTAAGCAAGCGAACAAAAATGCTATGATTAAGTTGGAAATAAATAAATAAAAGAATACTAGATTTTGCAAAAAAATTTTTTTATAGTTGTATTTTTATCGTATATTATTTTCAGTCGGACTACTTGATACTTTATCAAATAAACCATTTTACATGTCTGTTATACAATCTGCAATAACGATACATAATTATATTATCGTTGATTAATGCATAATCTATCGTAATTACATCGTATTATCACAATATCATATTTTTTAATGGAATACGATCAGGGGCTTATTTAATCAAGAGAACAAATCTTGATGCCCGGCACTTGTCTACTTTTACATATAATTTTATTCTTTTAGCACGTTTTATTCTAAGTAACATAAATAATGGCGGTGATGTACTGCTTATGTTCAGAGGCAGTAATAAATTAACGCGCATTCGTTTTGTAAAGTCGATGAGAAAATCTCAGTAGCCATTCACTTTGTATAATATTTAATATAGAGTATTGCATTTATACTTCATTTGCAGTTTTCAAATTTTTGAATTAATGTTTTTAATCTATCTCGAGAATATATATATATATATATACATGTAAAGAACAATGCCTAAAAGTATCTTTTATAAATGATTCTAAGTTCTAATCATTAATGCTTATAACTTTATGAACAAAGAAGAGATAACTTTCAATTTTTTCATCGCTTTATGTGTTTCAAGGCAGTCCGTGGATAGAGGCATTTTATTGAAAAAAAAATTAACTACATGTTCGCATTTATTTCATATACGCTTAGCTCTTCAACTTTCCTTTTGCCTTTTATGTACAACTAGCATACTATCCTATCTTTAGGAAAACAACAATTTATTTGCATACAAATTACACTCATTCACACATATAACCGAGTTACCATTGTGGTAATAATTATTATTCGCAAATCTTATATTGAACGATCTTATTCGTTATAAATCTATCAATATATTTTTAAAGGAAAGAACATCGCATCGTGTTAACTATATAGTAAAGGTATATATAATAATATAATTAAAGGTTATACAATGTACAGTGTTGTTCCTTCAGAAAAATTCACAGCCGTATGGAACTAAGTGAGGTTCGCTCGATATAGTCCATAGAAATATAGAAAAAATATTGCAGTTCTGTTCAATTTTGACAACAGTATTATAATTTAAACAGTCGATGCGTGGGTGTGTGTATTTGGGAGGGGGGATTCACTTTAATACGTTCGAAAAGCACTTTGTGGATTTTTTTTTCATTACAATATCGCAGAACCTCAACTTCACATCCATAAATGCCATTGCTCTATTTTGCTCGACTCGTTCAATTCAATCAATTCAATCTTGATTTTTGTCATTTTCAATATCATTGTTACAGTTAAACTACGAACTATATTAAGGCAATAATTTAAAACTTCTGTACAAATTCGAAAAATCTTTCCATAAAGCGGCGCACTCTAAGCAAACGTCTTTTATGTAAACAATGGCTTTTTTTCAACGAGACTCGCTGTAATTTTTAAAATGAAGTAAGTATAATATATATGGTAAGAAAAACAAAAGCGATTGAAAACTTTTTGGCCCTCGCAGCGGAAATCTTTTGAACAAAATTATAAATATTATAACTGACTAGAAACTGAAGAGCTTCGTAAAAATTTCCGTTTGTTTCAATTAGGTTTGTCAAGGAAAAAAAATCATAATGATTCACGGTGCAAAGGCTACCATAGAATTTTCGCCACTACAGGAATGTTATTGTAGCCTTTTGCTTTTAATATAATTATATATAAGTATACAATTTGTTGCCCGCACACAATGCGGCGGCGATCAAATCAAGTCAAAAAGTATTTCTTTTCCACCTTGTCCATAATAATAAAAAATCATTATCCGAGTTTCCATCATCGACGGGATTGATCGGTAAAGCCATCGGTTATTAAGAAAAAAAAAAAAAAAAAAAACAAGTATTTCTATATATTCAAACAAATGTACAAACAGTTTTCTTTCTCGTTTATCGCTCGATGAAGAAGAAAAATTCTCCCGATACACAGTTCGCATCGCGTGTCCCGACGTAGAAGTATTTCCAGATGATATAAACTTCCGATAATTTCTCTCATAAAGTAATTAGAAAATTAATATCCAAAAACACCTCGTGCGGAAAAGTTTTACTACTTGCAGACCGCGGAGGTGCGCACACACACACATATATTTGGGGAGGAAGTCCCTCTCGTATACGCATTACACGCATTGTCGGATATTACAAAATAAGAAAATATAATATGTGTGTGTCTATATATATATATATATATATATATATATATATATATATATATATATATATATATTATAATAATAATAATAATCAAGTCGAGAGAGAAAGACCGCGAGAAAATCTTTGGAGCGTTCCGCGGGCTTTGACGACGATGCTGCTGTTGCTGCCGTTCCTGATCTCTCGCTTCTCCCCCTTCCCCATTCCGACGCAGCGCAGCTCAGACGAGGGGCAGCTTGTTGTTGTTGATGTTGAAGCTGCATGCGGGCCCGAGGAGCGGCGGCGCCGTCTGATCCGGCATCCTCAGGCCGTGGAGCTTGTCGTTGTGAGACGGCACGGGCTGGAGCAGCCGTATCGCGAGGCTCGCCAGGATCAGCAGGACGACGAAGCCGCAGATCGGCACGGCGATCGTCGCGGTCCTGAACCAGCCGTCGGACGCCTGGACCTCTTGGCCGGAGGGCTGCATCGAGCCGAAGTAGGCGCGGTGCTCGCCGAGTAGTACTGCGAAACAGAAAGTATTTATAAGCAATGTTAGCTGATTGCGTTGTTGAAAGAATTTAATATGTGTAATAATTAAGAGGATGTAGGGGTAAGATTTGACCGTCGTAACGCCGGGGAAAAAAACCCGTCAGAAGATCTGACGACGACGATTTGTCTCGATATAATAATTTGTACCGTCATTCGTCACAAGTTAGAATAATTAACCTGAATTAACGATAAATGTCATCGATTTACCCGTTATAGTCTTGGAAATAATAGAAACTGCGACCAGAGATGATAACCCTTATTACCTCTGCTGCGACAGTAACTTGTGAAATTCGAATCGAGACTTTGGACAGCTTTGGACATCAATGCTACGTAGAATTATGACGGTCAAATTTGTTTTATACACTGATTAAGCAGAATGTGTTCTGTTTGGATTTGAATATAAAAGGAATATTCTATGCATTAAAGTATCTTTTCAAAACGTTATATCGTTTCTATACCAATTCATGATTTGTTTTGAAGCTACAGAATTTTTCCTTTGAAGACAGGTAAATAAAGAACATGGTAAATTAAATTTTGATACAATTTCATGTTTATAGATATGTATACAATTATTTCAATAAACAGTATGTTGTTCTCGATTGGAAACAATGAACTTCAAAAGCCTTTCAGAAATATAATAATTGAACTGTTTTATCATAGGTTAAAAATCAGTAGCGCAAACATTCTTTCTAAGTATTTTGGAAATGAACGAAAAAAACCATGAAATAATAAATTTTCTTAATTAAATTATCTCATTCAGAATCAATGGTTCACTTCTCTTTATTTATTTATTTTCTTTTTTAATAAACTTTTTCTGTCAAAACAATGAAGTTCTAGTAAAAAAATTCCAATTAGGTGAACAAAATGTTGGTCCAACAAAGCTGCAGAACTTCATATAAGCAAATACAATTAATTTGCAAAAAAAACTGAATAACTAATATTGAACAAAATCGTTTATCTGAAATACAAAAACATTCTATATGCGTACATCATAATAATCTTAATGTATCTGTATATGTAAAAGCTGCTAAAATGAATCCGAGTTCATCAGGGGCTATCGGCCCGAGATGCACTGATTTCATTGGCAATTTATAATGTAGAAATAACGGTCGAGCGCGGATAAAGAAAATTAACTTATAATATAAGACTACGTTAATTGAGTTTCGAGAATTGAATGTGCAGTTTCATATGTGGAAAATTTATAATCTATATATATACAGAATATAAACGATTAATTAATCTCTCTCTCTCGCGCTCTCGGATATATATAAAAGCGCATTATCAGAAAACTATCATTTATATATAGTGCACAAAAATATCAGAAAAATGAACTATGTATATATAGATATCAACGTAGAGGGGGAAACCGATTCCTGGAATGTATATAAATCATAAAGGCGCAAGCATCATATCGCAAAACGCATTCATTCGAGGCCAGGGGATCCCGGAATCCATATAATAAATTAATAATCGAAGTCTCGACTGTATGTGCATTATATACGTAGAAGCCTTACCATATATATACATGTTTTCAAAAGTCAATGACATCTCAAGCGCGCGCGTATGTGCATCCGAGATGAACATTGCACATATATGCGTACAGTACAGTAGTGCACAAATAACGTTTGATGCTCTCTTGCGTATATCTGCCTGCATATATATATATATATATATATATATATATATATATATATATATATATGTATATATATAAATTATTTAGTCGCGTATGCAGCATCGTGCACGGATTACCCCCCCCCCCCCCGCGACATGTATTACAGTCGCCTGGCGTAGTTCTGAATCTTTGCTTCTCTCGATGCGATAAATGCATCGCGACAGATCGCGAGCTTATTTATCATCTAATATGAGTATACGAGACCCGTGCTTTTTGCCCTCTTTTATTATTGCATGCATATCCATACATACATACATACATACATACATGCACACATATATATATATATATAGAATACAGACTGCTGATGCACGAGAGTTTGATGTCCGCTTTTGAGGATTACAGAAACTCAAGAAGAATCCAGAGGCAGGGACGAGAGATTATGCGAATGTGAAACTATGCTGTTTTTTAGTGGAATTTATGTGGAATGGAAATGCGATCAATACATACGTGCATATCTTGAAAATTTGTTTTAATTGGATCATGAAGTGCTCGCGTTGAAAGAAAAAAAGCCTCTCAAACATATAAATATTTACAATCCATGCGTGTATATGTATATATATATATATATATATATATATATATATATATATATATATGCCAGTTTTAATTGCAAATTTTTGCATACGTTTATATACAGATATATACTTTAATGCACAGGCTTGTGTATACACTTATTTTGCGCGTGCGTATATACGTATACGTACACATGTACGTGCATATATGCGCAACGCATTTTTTCGTATACTCGTTAAGTACCGGCAACGGCCGCGTACACATGACCGAGAGAGGACGCGGGAGGGTTGTATAAGTTTTTGCGCAAGAGCCAGAGATAAAAGAAAGGTTGGGGCGGGCGGCGGAGGGGGGTGATGTTACTTTAATTAGTGGTGCCGCGAAATCCTTTCTCGAAGGAAGAAAGAGCGCGGGGAGGGGGAACGGGGCGGGGAAGAACACGCGGTGCGCCCCGTGCAACACAAACGAAAAAAAAACACATGGAAAAAAAGAACGGCGGAGTGCATATATATATAGCGAAGGTATATAGCGTACGAAAGCAACAAGAAATTAAGACAACAGAGAGAGAGAGAGAGAGAGAGAGAGAGAGAGAGAGAGAGAGAGAGAGAGAGAGAGAGGGGGGGGCACGGATAAGCATCGAGAAACTGTATATAAGCTTGTATACATACACACACACAAACGAGACATGTATGTGCAGGGTATGTATCAAAGTACGCGTAGCTCCTTGGCAGCTGCGCGCGCGTGTACGGCATGTACGGCATGTATGATATATATATATATATATATATATATATATATATATATATATATATATATATATATATAAAACAAAACAAAAAGACGAAAAAAGCAAGAAATGACGGCTATATACTTTGTTCGTTTTTGTGAAAAAATTAATACGAACCATCCGTAAATTGCATCTCGACTTTAACCGTCATCTTATCGACGCGGCAATATATATATATATATATATATATATATAATATATATATATATATATATTATTCTTCGATTTCTATTTTTGTTCTTAACCGTAGCGCGCGCCACAGTCACGCCTCGGGGGCTCATATATATATATTAATATATATATATATCTATATATATATATATATATATATATATAATGGGATCACACATAAGGGGTGGGGACATTCACGCCCTGCCGATCTCTTTTGCGCACAAATAGGATCAACAGCGGTGCGAGAAGGAATTTATGAATAAAAAACAGAAAAGAAAACATAAGAAAGATAAACCGGAGCGAGACAGAGAGAGAGAGAGAGAGAGAGAGAGAGAGAGAGAGAGAGAGAAGAGAGAGAGAGAGAGAGAGAGAGAGACAGAGAGAGAGAGAGAGAGAGAGAGAGCGGAGAACATCGAGGATACGCGCTCTTTAATTTAAAAGTAACGGTGGTTGTTTACCCCGGCGGCAGTTGCTCGGCTCGATAGAGTTAAAAAGTTATGCATGTCCACCTCCCGCCATACTCTTTTTTCAATTACACGATGCGTATCTAGAAAAATTGCGGTCAATTTTACGTCATACATATATGAGTCCGCGTCTGCAGGTATATGTATCGTAAAATCGTAAAAAAATAGAGAGGGAAAAATTTTTTAAAGTATCTGACCAATAAAATTGCGCGGAATTGTTGTAAGAACGTGCAGGGTCTGAATCGTTTCATGTATTTATATAAGTCTGTACTGTCTGTGGCTGTCTGTCTGTCTGTTTATCTCTCTCTCTCTCTCTCTCTCTCATCCCCCACATATTTTTAGAGGGATCTTTTAGAGATTTTTTGAGGAAACGAAATTTATATATATATAAAACACATAATTGCCGGGTTTCAAGGAGCAGCAGGTAGAGTTTTTAGAATATTCTCATTATTGTCCTTCTACTTCCATTTGAGAAAATTTACGATATATCATTACTGTGCGTTATTAGTGAGCATAAAAATTTTTTACGACGTTAAAGGGACTTCAAATATAATGCTGCGCGTGTATATATATATATATATATATATATATATATATATATATATCGATATAAACTTGACGGCAGAAATGATTAACTTATATCTATTTTTAAGGAAAGAAAATTACCATGACAAAATACAATATTTTATATATATATATATATATATATATATATATATATATATATATATATATATGATGTATGTGTGCCTGGTATAGTTAAAAGAGAAGATAATATGTGTATACGTCCGTACGGTAGCTGAATGTGAAAGATGGCTCTATGTCGATTAAAATGGTTTTTAATCGCATTACCACCAGAGTAGAGTTCATTAAATTTGAAACTTTTCAAATGAGGTCGATTAGCCGATGCTAAACCAGTGCTAATTTATTATTTAGTAAATAGCTTTTTGTCGTCGATCAGTTTATGCTTCTGTTTATCATTATAGCGAAATAATGAATGATGACGTTCTAATTTTATTTAATAGTTGATTGCTCTAGTTTTCCAATTTAAATGATTAACATCTTTCTCTCTGTATGTGTGTGTGCGTGTGCGTGCGCGCGCGTCTGTATGGCTGTGTAAGCGCGTGTCTATATATATATATATATATATATATATATATATATATATATATATATATATATATTATTTTGCATATTGTAATTTCAAAATTTTCATTAAATTACGCATGTGGAAAAAAATCTAGTAATCTTCTGGTAAAATTAATATAGCGCTCGCAACGAGAGGCCGCGACATTTGAGTGACGAATTTCGTTCGGATTGAGGGGAGTAACAACTGTAATTGCCTTCAAAACGAGCATCGTAAAGTTTTACCGGCTAACTCCCTCCCATTACCCAGGTATAATAGCTTCTTACTTGAAAATTAGTAATTTGCTCGTATGTTCAAATTGCCCGTGCCGCGAGGCCATAGAATCGGCTTATTTTTCCGCGGCATCCTTCAATTTTGGCGCTGGCTCTGACGCTGGAGCGAGATTTGATGACAAAAAGTTCTAATGCATATATATATATATATATATATATATATATATATATATATATATATATGTATTATGCGCGAATTTATAGATTTTCTTATGGTTAAGCTGTCGATGTAAGTTCGGCTATATTAACACACGCGAGGATCGTAACGAGTCAATTGCGCGCAATCGGGCCTTCAACTTCCACGATCCGCGGAACTTCGATCAGCAATAATTTAGAAACTTTGCGCCGTTGCAGGATGCCGACTACTCATTCATATCGATTGAGTAAAAAATTTTCCGTTCTAAGGAATAAATTATTATGCAAATATTAAATACATTAATACATTATTATGCAAATATTAAATAATTGAAATTGTTTAGTTAATCATGCGCCTTCTATTTACGTCTATTCTACATTATTGCAATGTTTCAAGTAGATTCGTCAAGCCATACGGAGATGAGAACGTTTTTAAAATTTATCGAAATTAATCGAAAACTACAATTATAAAATTATAAAACGATCGCATTTACATGCAGTAGGACTAAAATAAAAGAGATGATTAATTAAACTTCGCGATAATTTTAGTGCTTTTGTAAAATATTATTCAAAGCAGTATTCATTTTCTCTCGATCGGTATAAAAATTTACATCGTCATTCCCTTAATTAGTAAACGTGTACGATCATTTATCCGAGGATCGCGTAATCATTTTTATAAAAGTTTGCCAAGGCTCATTGTAGATGCAATTAAAAGTACCTCGTTCAATCGATCAACCCAAGTGCCACGGTCTCTCCATGTCAGAAATTCAATATATTTTTCAATAAATTTTATATTTCGTCTATGGCAAATTTTTAACCGTCGGCTCGTCACGATTCCTAGTTGAAATCACGGTAATTTTCATATTAGTCCGCATAATAACAACTTTTTCCTATACATATAGATTGGTCTTAGTACTCCCTATTCCTGACTATTGCTGATAGATAGAGACCTCATCGAAGATCTTAATCTTATACTCGAGAGACTGCTGTATAGAAAGACATACGGCTTCGTTTATATGGACTAAAAAAAATTGTAGACCGCATCTTCAATCATCGGCAAAACCTGCATTGGCACGTAGTAATTATGCAGACGCGGTCCCATTTGGCTATATCGAACAATACCGCGCGGGTGATCCGCCAATTCTTTCACCTCTCCTTAGCAAACCTTTGTCAACTCTCTCCCGTCCCTCTCCGCTCCCAAGTACGCGTTATCATTCAATCACTTTCTCATTGAACCCGCAACCTAGTTTCACCGTAATTTTCAACTTCTGTCTTATGTCACGACCTATTCTTGGACAATAAAAACCTCTCAATAAGTCTGCTAGGGTGTGAGGCAGTTTCCCTCTATTTTTCGCTGTGAATGTCTTCTCGCATTAAGCAATGACCCGAGCTTGATTATAATCTGCGAGCAAATTGCCGAATGAGATCAAGGGCAGCTGGAGCGGGCCAAAGCACGTTTACTCGAAGGTAGTTAAATACATTTTCGCGTATAACAAGTAATTTAACAAAATGAAATGTTTAATACAAACGCCAAAGTATATAATCGAGCTTAAGTTTAAACGCTTGTACTCTTGCGACATATCTTGCTTTTGTTGATAAGTAAATCTATTTCTTTTATGCTGTAATGGATCTGTTGCTAGTATTATAATCGGCGTTATGATGAAATATTATGTGTGTGTGCGCGCGCGCGCGCGCGTGTGTGTACATCAATTTCTATCACTTGCGTACTTGAAGTACAATGTCTTTTTTTCTTTTTAGTTTCGTTCATTTTTACTTAACGCAAAGACTGTACAGTAACGAGTAAAAAATGAATAATCGTGCAAGAAAAAAGCACAAAGATTAATGAAGATGAAGACAGTAACTAAACACGAATAGAAGACGATATGAAGCCGGGATATCGAGATTCGTCGAAAAATTTTTCATGTTTTGGACCTGGACGGTCTTATGGAGAGGTTTCACCTTACTCACATTTCTATTTGTTGTTTAAATCCTATATTTTATCTAAACCTCGCTTAATTGCTCGTATTGCTTTATCAACTCCATATAAATGGTCTTCACCCTATAGGCGCGACCTTAATTTAATCTTAATTTCAAAGATAGCGATACTTATTAGCTTTGTGCACGAGCGCTGCCCGTGGCAGTTTCGCCAACTTGAGGCCACACCAATTATATTACCAGTACCGATCTTTCTTGTCAAAATTTTAATAAATTATATATTCGTTAAAAAGAGGTCTATATAAATATACCATTGATTGTATAATGAATTAATTTAGAGCTATTTGATTGCCATTAGAATTGCCTTACTTTCTAATAAAATTTCATTTGTATTAGTTTAAATAAGGATAGTCTGACTAACATTGTAATTGTCTAAGGTTATAATACAATTGTCTTTGCAATAATCAGCTTTTGTCCTTCATTAACTACATTAATTTTTATTCTCAAATTTTAGATTATATGCAGGTTATTACAAATAACGACAGGTGACTGGTATTATAATTATATTACTTTCTAATGTAATTAGATTAATGTAAAAATATCGTAAGAGCGATATGATATATTATATGAAGAGTTTATTTGAAAAAGTTATGCTTGTTTTCTGAACCTTGGCAATATTCAATCTTTCTCACAGGCCTATTCCAGAGTATTTGTTTTTTTACCGTCTAAAGTTCTCTGATTCGCCACGACGGCGCTTCGCTTACGCTCGTGCACATAGCTCATTGTACCACCGTATAATTGCACGACGTAACGAGCATAAAATAAAATTTGAATCCGTCTCCCCCCCCCCCTCTCTCTCTCTGTCTCTCTCACCTTGTATGGTCCTGTTGAGCCTGCTCCTCATCGCCGGGCTGTCCACGTGATTGCAGAGATCCTGGTCGCAGCAGAGCCGGCCGCCACCGCAGGGCCTCTCGCGCTCCGCCAGGCAGCCGCTGTAGGCCGCGTGCTCGGGTCTGCCGCTGCTCGCGACCATCGCCGCGAGGAGCTGCTGCTGCTGCTGCTGCCGGGTGCCGCCGGCGAGGAGGGGCAGCTCGGTGAAGCAGCCCCGGCCCCGGCACATGTAGCCCTGGGACACGCAGTGCGGCTGGTTGCAGTAGCAGCGCACCTCGCCGGCGCCCGGGGACGAGGGCCGCTGCGGCGGCGGCGGCGCCGCGAGGGCGTCGTCGGCGGAGGCCGAGGCCGCGGCCCCGGTCCCGGCCCCGGCCCCGTCGAGGTCGTCGTCGCCGGCGCCCCCGGCGAAGACGATGCCGTCGGCGAGACGCGCGGCGATGTTGGCGCTGATCCCCGCGGATCGGCTGACGTCTGCTGGGACGGCGGCATTAGCAAAAACAAAAAATAAAAAGCAAATATTTAGAGATGAAGTTCGTTCTATGGCTTTTATTCAAATGGAATTGTACTGTATATTTTAATGAGATTAAAACAGTAATAGCAGGAGCGTATAACAACCATACTGGTGTTATGAACACTCCACACTGAGGTTGCCCATTTCTTTATGTCAATTAATATTTTTAAAAATTAAAAATTCTTATATATCGATTGTTTTACAAAAAACCAAATATTTTTATGTCGTGTGCGTGTGTGCGTTGAAGCACATTAAAGCTCGCGCAAAAATCCCTATATACTTTAAATATGATTATATTATAAATATATTATTAAATTAATAAATATAATTATATTATAGAATTTATTATAAATATATTGCTCGTTGTGGATATGGTATAGATTCTTTCGCGTTTCGCATGATATTTGCATATATTTGTATATTATCGTCAGGGCGAGCAGCAGGGCGGAGAGGGGGGTTAGCGGATCCCCCCCTTCGCGCGAAAAATATATAAATTTGCACGTCTTCACGAAGAGAGGGACGCTATCGCGCGTACTCGCGTACTCCCTCCCTCTCTCTCTCTCTCTCTCTCTCTCTTCTTCGCGCGAGTGCGCCGCGGTGGGAGATAAGCGCCCCGTTGGCGCGGCATCGCAGAGCGCGAATCGGCGAGAATTTTTGCGAAGATAACGGAGTCGGCTGGCGCGAGTCGCACCATGCCGGCCGCCGGTGGGTATAACTTCAAGTCGCAATTTATGGCTCTTGCTTACGTATACATATGCATTTATACGGGGCTGCGATATCTCTCATTCTCTCGTTTATTTGCATAATTAATGACCTTAAAACGGAACGGGAGAGAGAGGGTGAGGGAAGTTTATTTAATATACATACACATTTCTTCGTAACGTGTATATATATATATATATATATATATATATATATATATATATATATATATATATATAGAATGTTGGCGATAAGCGAGACTTTTTGCCGCCGATGCTTTATTAATCGGGATATATATTGTGTTTATTTCGAAAAATCACGTTCACATTTTTAGAAACTTAATACATTCGCTCACAAGTCACTGATCGACAAAAATCACGAGCAATCTCCTCGCGCGTGTGTCCTTTGTTCAGGAAAGGAACTGGATTGTCGATATATATATATACAGACACAATGTGTATATAAATGCTCCTAATATTTATTCTATTTATGGAAGTCTAGACATAAAAGGAAATGGGCAGAGATAAATGCATGCAGAACTGTTTTTGTTTGAAAACCCATAGAGAGAGGGAGTGAGAGAGACATAGGTATTATGCGAACGTTAGGAAACACCACGATGTAAGCTAATGCTATGATATACGCGCTTTTTTTCTGTTATTAAGTTACTTTCGAAATTTTGGATGGAACACATAGATTGCGCGTGGTCGTCGCGATACTTGCGAAAAAAAAAATATATATATATACACAGAGAAATAAAGATTTCACAGAGAATGAACAGGGATAAGAAGGGGGAGAGCGGCAAGGAGATAATTTGTAGATCGTTCCGCTCCATTTCGTCCGTATGTATTCTATACCCCCATACAGTACTTGCAAAGTTCGCGTAATTAAGCCCTCGCGTAATTATCCTTACGTCGGCATCGGTCAATTTTTTCGAGCAAATTTCACGGCTACATATATATAACACTGTAACAATGCGGCTCGTTCCTCTCGTCTTTATTTGGCTTTCTTTTTTTTTTTTTGCTTTAGCACCAAAAGCTGCATACTAATTTTGGTTACAAAATAATTGTTAGCATTATAAGTAACGTACGCACAGATTTATATATATATATATATATATATATATATATATATATATATATATATATACGCACGAGCAATACCGATTACAGGGCAGTCGCCGTCTGCGATCGCGAAAACTTTCTCTTCTCTCTCTCTCTCTCTCTCTCTCTCTCTCTCTCTCTCTCTCTCTCTCTCAACCGCGAAAGTACTATATAAGCGGAATGACTTAATGCGCCGTCAGATGAGCGTATGTTAGATGGGCCAAAAATCTCAACAGGAACAGAAAAAGGACACGTATGTACTTCTAGTATATATATAAAAATAATATACGTACGGGCGGATGAAGTAAAAAGCTCAGCAAAAAACTTTCCCTACCGGTTGGTGCGGGTATATATATATATACCCGCAATATTTTAATAATAATGTATAGGGAGGTAGAGAAAAAGAGAGAAAGACAAAGAAAGAGAGAGAGAGAGAGAGAATGGAGAGCGGAGGAGCGATTATAACTTCGCGTCTTCTAATGAGTAGCCGGCGAAGTAGCCGGTCGCCAGGATCGTAAAACATATAATGTGCACGTGGACATACACACAAACACACACAGATAATTTGTTCGCGTTCCCGGCTTCGAGACGCGTGTACGGTTTCATATATTACCGAAGGACGAAAACGAGAAATGAGAATAAATAGATTTTATATATTTTTATTACAAAGAATATTAATATAGTAAAAAATATATTTTTATAATTATAAAGAGTATTCTTCTAACATAAAAGTTGGAAAATGTAAAATTAGTAAATGAAACTGACAGACAGACAGAGAGAGAGAGAGAGAGAGAGAGAGAGAGAGAGAGAGAGAGCGCGTGAGTAAGAGCGAATTCTTGGCTAAATTTATTGTGTACACAATACTTAGCCTATATACATACAGAACATCCTTAATAGTTGTGTAAAACAGAAGCTTAAAGAATCTCGAATTTTTCAATCCCTCCGTAACAAATACAACCCCCGCCCACTCCCATTTAAAAACAAGTTTACCACGACGACAAAAACCAAAAATAAAAAAAAAAAAAATGAGGAAAAAACAGGCAAAAAACTCCGTAGAATCTCGAATATCGGTCCCTCTCGACATGTATATATGTATATATATATATATATATTACACGAATGCTCGAAATTCCCGAGCGGTCAATTTAGCGCAAAACGGTCCTCTCCTCTCGCCACCCCCCTCGCCCCGCCCCGCTCGCTCTCCGACGCCGCGCTCGAGCGTACGGGCGCATCTGATCCTCGTTATGAATTCAAAGACCGTGTATGAGACGGTGGATGTATAAAATGAACGGAGGAGGTGGGGGAGTGGGAAAGGGGAAGATGCGACGGTCGCGCCGGCTTCTTTTCAAAAAGCGACGCGCGCGGGATCCCTCGCTACCGGCTACCACCTCTCCCCTCCTCCCTCAGCGCTTTCTCCAGTGTATATTATACATTTAATATGTATGATATATATATATATATATATATATATATATATATATATATATATATATATATATATAGTGACACACACACACAGTTGTCTCGATTTTTTGACTTCTTTTTTCGCTCGCACTCCCTCGCCTCGGATCGGCAAAGTCTTGTTCCAATGTTCGCCAGTTGGCGGGCGAAAAGATCATGTTTGTACAAATTATTATACTTAAAAAAAAAAAAAAAAAAATCAATCATACGATAGGCCAATTATCCCCGGATATAATAAATAAAACAAGCGCGGATACGCCTAATTTTTATCTTTTCGTTTTGACGCCGCATTTACAACGTTCCCAAGTACCAGAAATCCTGTGTATACGAAAAATTTCAAATTATAATCATTCTTATTTTTAGAAAGTTCGAGAATTGCGCAATTTCGCTGTGTAGAAAAGAAAATATCAGATCGTATCGCTGATTTTGTACAATGACGAGATGGACAAACCTTCTAGAAATCTTTCGGAATTCAAAGAAACGTGTATATATAATCATTTAGAACGCATATAAGATCGGAATCGTATTATCCATTAGTATAGAGGCATGTACGTACGAAAAAAAAAACATCCTACAAAGAGAGGAAATGATCAACTTCCTCCGCTTTCTCGCTAACGTTAATGATTTTATTTTCCTTCTTTTTTTTTATGCAATTCTTATAAAATATATAAATATCTATACACATCGGCAAGGATGCGTCATTTTCATGCATTAGCTATGCGACAATGTTTATCGATGCCTCGTTAGGAAAAGGCTTAAGCTATTTTTAAACGCGAACGATTCGATTGTTCGTTGCGATCGCGGGCGGGCGGCGCGCATCGAGTTTAACTGCAACAGCGACGAATTGTCGCGCATATTTAATTATTAGACATTTATTCGATCAAGTTACGCGGTGACTAACGAAGCGTTATTTTGTTGTAACTGATCCGATTCATATTGGTTACACATGATACGTGTATTATAGCTGCGGCCTTTGTTAATCTTCAGAATTCCCTTATTATTGCCAAAATTATATATATATATATATATATATATATATATATATATATATATATATATATAAAAGACTGGCTGACATTTCGTTCATAAAAATTCTAACAGACCAGCGGCTCGTTATCTTGAAGCCTCGTTAAAAGAAAGGTATGCGCATATCGATATATATATATATATATATATATATATATATATATATATATATTCGTGATTGAATACATTCGTTAGTCATGAAAAACAATCTCAAATTGACATCCACTGAGTCATTTTAAGGGAATCGAAAAAAGTACACACGTATACCATAATTCTGTTATAATTCTCCTCAAAGCGGTAATTGCACATACATGATTCTTTAATATTGAATCAAAAGAAGAAGAAACATACACCTTGGAAAGGGGCCGACTGAGAGAGAGAGAGAGATCAAGGTAAAAAGTATCCCACGATAGTTTACGATCAAACTGGGCCATAAAGCATCGATATAGTGCACATGTACGTATACAAGAATGGAGTCCCATGGATGTACACACTGTATCTGCGAAAAGCGCGAGAGAGAGAGAGAGAGAGAGAGAGAGAGGGAGGGGGGAGCAAGGGAGAGAACGAGAGGAAGAACGGCGGGGGAGGAACAGAAAGAAAGATATAGAAATGTGAGTAAATAAAAATCGCGAATGGGCGAGGAGACGAGGGAGGAGAGGCACGTAGGAGATCCTTAGCCGAGATCCTTTGTCTTTTTCCTCTCTCTCTCTCTCTCTCTCTCTCTCTCTCTCTCTCTCTCTTCCTCTTTCTTTCTATATATACACCATCAACCTGTCCCACATACACTTATATACAGAGGCGTGTGTTCACGGTAGACGAAGAGATCCTCGCACAGGACGATTCAGAGCCTCTCTCTCTCTCTCTCTCTCTCTCTCTCTCTCTTTTCTCCTCTCCTCGCTAATAAGCTCGCGGTGTGTCTCGCATACACATTTATACTTAAATATAGGGAGAGAAAGAGAGCGGGCTTGGGAGGGCAGAGAGCGAAGAGCGACGCAGGGAACCTCAGTCAGGGCCGCGGCCCGCGTATGCGCAGAGGCTGAGGGACTGACTCTCCCTTTGCTGCCTCCTTTCGTCGGAGGCCGGCGATCTCCCTCCCTCCCGCCCTCACTCTCTCTCTCTCTCTCTCTCTCTCTCCCGGTCCCTCTTTATACGAGGCTTCGCCGAATAAAAAACGCTAAAACAGTCGAGTCACAAAAGAAAGATTAAAGTGGAGGAGAATATATGCGAAAAGAAGAGAGACGGAAAGAGAGAGAGAAGGGTATGAGAGAGATGTGTATAGAGTCCACGTTCCGTGCGTACCGCGGGCATGTGTAATACCAAGTCGAAGCGCGGGCGGCTCCACTGCTCAATGATTTGGTATTCTTATGCAGGTGTGTGTGTGTGTGTGTGTGTGTGTGTGTGTGTGTGTGTGCGCGCGCGCTCGAGCATCTGGAGAACTATATGCCCGGGACCGAAATCGGAATACCAGGAGGAGGCACAAACTGTCGAGGGGAGGGGGTCGGACTTTCGAAAGAGAGTGATTTAGTTCATCTGCTCAGTTTCTGAGATATTGTTAATGGTTTATTTCGGCGATATAACGAGATCCGGGCTCGCTTGCGCGCTCGTTCGTAATTTTTATTCGATATACTTTTTGGTAAAATTTATAATATCAAGTGTGGTGCTATGTTACGTTTTATTATGTATATATATATATATATATATATATATATATATATATATATATATAATTACAGAGAATTAAATAGTTCAAGAGTACTGAGAAATTACGTCGTAGTTCAATTTTGTGGCGTTCGAGGGACTAACGATGTGGCAAAAGTTAAGAACAATGTTGAATTAATGAGACGGAAAAAGAATACAATAATTTCAATAAAAAAAAATAGCACCGTTTAACTAT
>JACCIC010000019.1:447500-475000 GCA_018907035.1 Sycobia sp. Sy_11
CCTTTTCTCTTCTGGCCCTCTCAAGGAAGGATATATATATATAGGTATGACCAAATGTTTACATTGTATACGTGTCGAAGGAGAAGAATTTAGCCGACGCGACATAAAAGCGCTTGCTCCCCCCCCCCCCAAGCGAGGGGTTCGCAACGACGCGACGACGAACGAACGGTGATCGGTTTGCAGGGGATGGGGCGCCGACTATTTCGGTAGCGCCGTCGACGCGCGGATCGGTTGATACTTTTCCCGCGAATCAAGACGGCTGGAGAGAGAATCCGAGACCTGTGCGCGAGCGATCGGCATAATCGTTTGCGTTGCGCGCATCGGCGTCCTGCGCTGGCCCCGGCTCCGTGCGCGGTGCAGCGATCGAATTTCCTCCAACGCCCGCGCGTCCCCTCCTACCTTGGTATTTCGTCCAATTTTTTCGGCGTACGCGAAATGTCAGGATCGTTATAATCGTCATAATTACGTTTATCGTTGCTCGGTATCCTATTTTATCGACCGTTCGGATATAATTAGAGGAACTGGCAAATTGGAATACGGCCGCCAATGAGGGGCATATATAAAATACACAAAAATTTGTCGCTCAAAAAGTTTGTGATTTTTATCCGTATATGATTAATGGAATAACTATTTTTAGGTAAAATAAAATCCGCTACATATGTGTGTGTGTGTTGTGTGTGTGTGTGCGTGTGTGTGGTCACTGTTTCTTTTATAAAAGCATAATCAGATCCGTAGATCCGCTCTCCCGGGCTACTGCAAGATTTTTCGACAGATTTTTTCTTATGTAATTACTACGATCCTTCCTATACACACACACACACATATATATATGTACACACGTGCGACAGCCTAATGATTCTATATCAGATCGTGCAAAACACTATCCTTGAGACCTGTATATACATATATATATATATATATTATATATATATATATATATATATACACCACACATACATAGAGAGAGAGAGAGAGAGAGAGAGAGAGAGAGGAGAGAGCGGGGGGGGGGAGATACCTGACTGCGCATGCGTAGCCTCGAAAAAACAAATTCCATACCTAATTCATTAGCGTTCGAACATCGTCTTACCGTTCCGCACATCGCTGATCCCTATGTGATAGAAGCATTTATATGTGTGTATATATATATAATACATACATACATATACATAATTTATATATACCTCATCACGCTACTATATATATATATATACGCTGTACACTCAATTACACGCACGCGCGTCTGTCGCGTTTTTCGCACGTAAAAAATTCCGTAAAATACCGAAAATAGAGCCATTAGCGAAAGAGCTGATGACGGAACGGGAGGGGGAGGGGAGAATCGTGATCGTCGCAGTTCTGCTCGAGCTGGATTCCTTGCTCTCCTCTCCCTTCGTCCCTCTATCCGTCTCTCTCTCCCTCGCTCTTTATTCCTCCTCTCTTTGCGCATTCTCGTTCGCGAAAGGAACGCGTGAGAAAGCCGTTCGGGACAGGTTTTGAGATATAGAGGAAGAGAGCGGGAGAGAGAGAGAGAGAGAGAGAGAGAGAGCGCGCACGAGTGTCATGTACTCGCGTACGTGTATCTGTGCTAAGGAGACCTCTTCCGTGAGAGGGCGAATGAGAGAAAAAGAGCTCAAAAGAGATTTCAAATCTGGGAGAGAGCATCCAGGACTGTGTAGTTCGATTAATAACCGATGATGTGGCTCTAGGAAAAGGGATTCTTCGCTCGTGCGCGCGCGCGCGCGCTTGTGTTAATAACCACGTTCCCTAGCTATTACGCGATCTTTCGTCATTATCCAATCTGGCGGTTATGCGATCAATGGGTGCGCCGCTACGTTATGGAGTTTTTTGCGAAACAATTCATAACCGATTGACGTGGTTGATTTTTGTTTTCTGAATTTTTTTTTTGGCGTCCCTCGCGAATTGTATGCATAAACGCTTGAAAATCTTACTTATCTTTTATAACCGCATCAGTTCTATATAATTCACAACGTATGGGACGAGTATCTAATCCACTTCAAACTAACTCTTTTTTTTGTTCGTATACATAAGTAAAAGCTACCGAATATTTAAAACACACAAAAAAACGAAACACAAAAAAAAACAAATTACTTATCCTCGCAAATTGATTATTTTTTAAAATAATGAATGTCCTGTTCGGCCTTACATTATTGAATCGCCGACGTCCTCGGAATTTCGCTTCCCTCCGGCTTATGCCAATTAATTCGCCGAACAATCTCTCTCTCCCTCTCTCTCTCTCTCTCTCTCTCTCTCTCTCTCTCTCTCTCTCTCTCTCTATCTGGCTCTTTCTCCTTTCCCTTCTCCTCTCATCGGTCGCGCGGCAGGCAAAAGCACTAAACGAGGCCCCCCCTCTGTAGCTTTCGATATATTCATATATATATATCTATATATATGTAGATACTGCTTGAAGCGGCAGCCAGCTCGGGGCCGTATTTAAAAAATCTCCGACGTTTATATTATACCTTTATACAGATATGTGCCACACTCGTAAAACAGTCGCGCCGTATACACGCGTATAAATTGTTACTCCGTCGGGGGCCCAGCGCGCGCGCGCGCTCGGTCACACAGGCACACACGCACGCGCGCGCGCGCGCGCACACACACACACACACACACAAGCACTTGCTTCTAAAATATCTACATATATATAATATGTATATCGGTCTCTCGCCGCGCAGGCGCGCCTTAGCCCGAAAATAGCATCGGTATCCATAAACAATAGGAGATCGACTACCGCGAAAACGCGCGCGCAGTCGTAGCTCCTCTTATACCCGCGTAGCGAAAACCCGGCGGAGAGACAAAGAGAGAGAGAGAGAGAGGGGGGGCGCACTGTATAATCGTAGCTGGTGTATAAGTAAGCGAACTTGTTATCGTCGAACGCGCACAAAGAGATGCGCGTGATCGCTCTGCTCTCTTCTGTCAACGTATACACAGGGTTGGGGATACGGGGCTGGGACTGCTGTTCGTGCTTTAAAGCTTTCGAGAGAGAATCGTGGCGAATTTTGAATTGAATAATTCGCAGCGACTCGAACAGTCCCAAGCAGCCAGAACGTGTCGGCTATAAATGTGCTTGTGGCTGGTCAAACGGATCGAAGCCCCGGTGTTTTACGATAATTCTGCGATATATACGCACGCGCGCACATTGTATGTATACTTGTGTATACGACTGTCGAGCGCCCAAGTCAGTTCGATCGAGTCCAGCAGCTCCTACAATGTATAGATTGTATGCAAAAATTGCCATCCCGATGAATTCCCGATCATAACGATGCTCGAGCAAATCGAACGGCTCCACATCGATTGCATCGACATCGACCGTTCGTTCGAACGGTTCGATCGGCTCGAGCTACTGAAATCCTCCACGGGCGGCTCTCGAGCACTCGCGGAAGTTCCGATTGTGCACAGTTCGCCGGTTCAAAGAAACTGCGGGCGAGCCACAGCTGGGGAGGCTAGAGAGCGTCAAACACGTTCCCAGGCTTAAGTGTCTACATGCATACACGCACAAACAGAGAGAGAGAAAGAGAGAGAGAGAGAGAGAGAGAGAGAGAGAGAGAGAGAGAGAGAGAGAGAGAGAGAGTATACGGTGAACCTCGAAAATTGCGGAGGCTCCCGAGCAATTAAATAACGCGAGCGTGGGGACGAGGAGCGTGGAGACGAGCCGAGGACCTGCCGAAGCGTATTTGTATAACCGAGCGCGCGCATTCCGCCGTAATTTCGCCGGGACGAATTCTCGAGCGCGGGTCCATGGGCGAAGGGTACTGTACGTGGGCCTAAATAATTTTTTTCGGTCCCTGAGTACCGGCGCGCGCGCGTGAGGGGCGGCTGGCGAACGGCAGGGGGGGTGGAGGGACGGTCGGGAAGACCCGGTAGATAACCATCGCTCCCGCTCCCTCTCTCCCTCTCGTTCTCTGTCTCTCTCCTCTCTTTCTACTGCTCTTGTACACACCTCGGGGGGTCTTTGGGGAATTTTCTTAGTCGGCCAAGGAAGGTGGGAGGCGTGGAGGGGGAGATTGGGCTCTTCCAGATCTATGCGTATAGAAGGGCTAGTAAAACGTCGTACGGGAGGACAAAGTGGGATAAAATTAGGAGGACTATTAAGAATAGCGACGCACGTTCGGTATATACACTATACAATACATATGCATACATTGGTATGTCTATACATACACACACACATATATATATATATATATATATATATATATATATATATGTACACGATGCAACTACATTATGTAAAGTATTAATCGAGCCAAAGCGCAGAGATAAGGAGGCGATCGTGCATCTGGAGGGGAGAGGGGAGCGAGTGAGAGAGGGAGGGAATTACACATGAGTTCGATTATATTTATGACTCGACAAAATGATGCGAGAGAGCGCATTGAACTCTGATGTAAATGTGTTTGCAATTATATGCGCTTGTATACATGTGTGCGTATGCTTGCAGATGTGTGTGTGTGTGTGTGTGGTGTGTGTGTGTGTGTGTGTGTGTGTGTGTGTGTGTGTGTGTGTGTGTGTGTGTGTGTGTGTGTGTGTGTGGTGTGTGTGTGGTGGTGTGAGTGTGTGTGGACCAATCAAAACAAGTGAAAAGTATTTGGTTAAACGCATACACACACGTGTCTTGATTGTGGGGTATTTCGTGAATTCTGCAGGTTTAAATATTCATAAACTATATATAGCTCGACTATACACACATAGTAGCATGTATCTATACATATATTATATATATATATATATATATATATATATATATATATTATACAACTATATGTGCTCGATGCATAGATTTAAAAAAAAAATCGAAAGGAAAGAAATGAAGAGGCAATGAGGGAAGAGAAAGAGAGATAGAGAGAGAGAGAGAGAGAGAGAGAGAAGTACACACACGGAGAAAAAGAGAAGAGGCTGTGCACGTGCGCAGGGGTTGGGGAGGGGGGGGGAAGCGAGGCGAGGCGGCCAGCGGAGACAATGAGAGCGTTTCTGCGGCGCCCGTGTCGATGTTTAAAAGAAAGCGCTTCGGAGAAAACACGGGGAGCTTGCGGTCGACGACGCGACGTAGCAAGTGCGGCGCGCTACTGCCGGCGCGCGTTCGTCGTGTATATGTATGCGGGTATCGCGGGTCGGGGCTTGTTTTTTTTTTTTATATTTTTTTTTATTTTTTTTTTTTTTTACTTTTGCTCCCTCCCGTTTCTCTGGTCTCCGCGTCGTGGCACCGCGACGCGCCAACGGCTGGATAAGCGTATGCGGACGCGGGCACGCACCGGAGCTCCGCGAAGGTTACTTTCCGCGGCTTTCCTATGCTTCCATTGTGTGCGTTATTTTTAACACTTTTTTTTGCTTTCTTCCTTTCCGTTTTTTTTTTTTTTTTTTTTTTTTTTTGTTTGCTGCTTAATTCCGAGGGCGAGGACACATCGACTGCGTGGATTCGCCGTATGGGTAACGAGGGTCTCAAAAAAAAAAAAAATCAGAAAAATCGAAATTAATGTTTATTAGACTACGGACTGACAAACAATATATTTCTTTCGTGCAAACGAATCTTCGCCGAATCGAGTATTCATTTCTTTGTAATAAATATATACGAGATCAGAGAATTAAGTAATGCCAAACAAAATGAAAAAATCGAGTACATTTAAAAATTAAGGTACATCGCTGCAATCCCCTTCAAAGTAGTCCCCCCCCCCCGCATCAATACACTCGTTCCAGCGAGTTTTCCAGTTTTCGTAACAATTCTGAAACACTTCTTGCGGGATATCTCCGAGTACCCTCGTCACAGATTCTTGGACATCTGCGACGGTGTCAAAATGTCGACCTTTGACGAATTTTTTCAAATGGGGGAAATTTAAAAAGTCGCAGGGTGACATGTCTGGTGAGTAGGACGGTTGTGGTAACGTTGCTATGCCTTTAGACGCCAAAAATTGAGAGACACTGAATTCACTGTGACAGGGGACATTATCATGATGCACAACTCAAGTCTTCGCTATTTCTGGACGCATTTTGAGCACCCTTTTTCCTGATATTCGAGCACATTACGGTAGAATATTTAATTTACGGTTTGTCCAGGTGGTACAAACTCTTTGTGAACCACCCCAACATGGTTTTCAGTCTGGACCTGCTCATCTCGCCTTCTTCGGCCTTGGCGCTCCAGAGGATAGCCACTGTTGGTCATGTCGTTTAGTTTCGGGGTCATATTGAAGGAACCAACTTTCATTACCAGTAATAACTCGATCGGGAAGAGTAGGATCACATCGAGAAGTTATCACGCACCGTTACTCTAAATTTCTCTGTTCGATTTTCGTGACATGTACTACTCGCGCGTTGTTACAAAACACTAAACAGCTGGTGAAGAAATGATCATATAAGGGTCGTCAAGGCCTCGATCGAGAGAGTAGGGATCTACTATTACGGTGGGGGGAGTTACAGGTTTGCAGTGTTAACACAAGGCCGAGAAGTAAAATCGGCCGCATTACTTAACTGTTTGACCTCGTAGTAGCTTTAAAATAAATATATAGTAATTTTACGATAAATTAACAAATTTTTTTCTTCTTCATTGTATAAGCAAAATGTACAATTATATTTAGAGCCTCTATACATGTAATTATAGACTCATTACGCGAAATATGCATTAGCGACGGAAATGGGGTGGATGAAACTTGGATTCAACAATGTCAAGCGCGCTTCTCTATTTACTCTTTCAATATCAGTGATAATTTACTGAAATATTACGTAGAAGACTATTTTCAAAATGATCAAAGAAGCTGCGAAAGTGCCTTTATATATATATATATATATATATATATATATATATATATATATATATATATATACATATATCTTATACTATTATTGGTGTAAACGTAATAATATATAAGGACAACTGCAATTTTCTCCTACCGGATTTGTAAATATATGTGTTTGTGTATGGTGTTTATAAAAATCGAAATATTGAAACAAGGACTTCTGAACGTGATTATGTCTTTTCAGCCGTAAAATTTAATCATCGGTCCCAAGACAAAGGCTGGATCCGCACGCGCGCAATCACGGTCGAAATTCATAATCACTCGTAGCTTATTATAAACAGTGATACAGAAAATTTCACAAGTCCCGCCGACAGAGAGAGAGATAAAGAGATAGAGAGATAGAGAGAGAGAGAGAGAGAGAGAGAAAGAGAGAGAGAGAGAGAGAGAGAGAGAGAGAGAGAGAAAGATAAGACGAGGAAAGGAAGAGAATGAGAGGGAGAAAGAAGGCTGAGGCGGTAGTACGGCAGGTTGTCCCGCTCCTCCCACTACAAACCTGCTTCCCTTCCCCTCTATTAGTTCTCGTCGAGGTCCTCCGAGGATTCCACGACGTCGCGGACATATGGCTCTATATATATATATATATATATATATATATATATATATATATATATAAGGCAGAGAGTATGCGGGAGGGTGAAAGAGAAAAGGCGGATGGCTGATGCGCGCGGTACCGCCGCAAGAAAAGCCATTAACTCGAGTTTGGATTCTTCGGCGGGGGGCTTCATTTCGCGAGTGAGCGAGATGGAAAGAGCGACAGAGACGAAGAGAGAGAAGAGAGAGAGAGAGAGAGAGAGAGAGAGAGAGAGAGAGAGAGAGAGAGAGGGCAGAATGAAGCTCCTCCTTTTGTCGATTATAGAGGGACGTCGACGAGGAGGTAGGTCTTACCTTTCCCACGTAGATTTATATATATATATATATATATATATATATATATATATATATATATATACGCGGTGCGATTTATCGTTGATGAAGCCCATCGTCAGCTTATTGCGGGAAAGTGAGGGTGACGTGGATTTTAAAGGTCGCGGTTATTATTTACCGAGAGAGAAAGAGAGAGGGAAAGAGAGACAGAGCGAGAGCGAGAGGAGGGAATTTCAGAAATCATTCTCTTCTGATTACAATGTGACATCTGAGATATCGAGAAAGATTAACGAATCCTACAATAATGAACATCCTCTTCGCAAATCTGTTTTCTACAGTATGCTACATTATATTCTCACGGTCCGAATCAAAATTTCGAAAAAAATTATCGTTTGCGCGCAGAATTTGGGGCGTATGAAAAGTAAATATATATATATATATATATATACAATTACCGGTATGAATGGGACTGATGAGGACAAATTACCGCGCTTTATAATCAAAACTCACCTGAAACAGATACAAGAAAAAAATACAGGATTAGTTAAACGCTTAGTCAGGCGATACGTGATAATTGAATATAATATGCTTTGGTTAGAAAATTTTTCATATTCATATTTTATAGCATTGAAAAATTTGTTTTATTGTCCTAAAAAATTATTATATGCATCTTTTGATCAATAAATCGTGTAAAATGAATAAAATATGAATCATTATACATAGAAATATATATATATATATATATATATATATATATATATATATATATATAAATGCAAATCTCATTAAATGTACAATAGACAAAGAAAAAAGAAATAAATGATATTCAATAAATTATTGTATAAGTCTCGTATTATTCCTTAAGTGTATACTCTTAAAACAAATTACCTATCCCATATGTATATATATGTATATATATATATATATATATATATATATATATATATATCCGATATTATATTATTTCGAACAGCATAAAATACTACATATAAAACTATTAAAAGGATCATTAATGAACAATGGAATAATAATAATAAGAATTATATTGTATATTTGTCAATCTTTTTATGAATTATATATACGTATGTATTGCGAAAGAAGTGACGAACACTGTTGCCCGGCTGTCAGTTTTTCATAAGCGTACCCCTAATCCATCGGGCATCTTTCAGCGAGACTATATCGACGACGGCCGCGCGCGGCGCAACGCGCCATGACGTATTTCGAAATGGCACACAATAGCCTCCGGTATTCATTACGAACTTGTGGAAGCACGAGCGAATGTCATATGGGCTGTCGATATTATTATCAATGCTGCTTGTTATACTAACAACAAGAAAAAAATGGAAAAGAGCGAAAAAACTCATAATTTTAACAGCATATGCCTGAAAAACAAATTATATGTATATATATATATATATATATATATATATATATATATATATATAGTGAAAAATATAGTATAATTACGGGCGCCTAATCCCGAAACGATGGGGGGAAAAAGAAGGGACGAAACTAAAAGGGGAGCGGGCGCGCGAGCGTTCGATACGCTTCCCCGCGTGCAAATCCCTCATCACCGAATCTTGCACCGATTCCAGAAATTCCGTCGTCCCAACCGTCAGCGCCACTTAAGCCCTAATTATCGTCGTATATACATATATATTTTGATACAGTCCTTCGTGATCGGAGCACGGTCATCTTTCACTATTTCCTGCTCTCTCCCTCTCTCTTCTCTCTCTCTCTCTCTATCTTTCCCCTCCTCTCTCCCCTCTAACGCTAGATCCTGAATTTTATCTAAACTAGTTCTCCCTAATTTATACTCCCCTCCCCCGCGGCCGACGAGCCTGCCACCGATGCGGGCGCGTTGTTTTCGTTCGATTCCTTCCTCCCTTCCGTTGCTCGATTTATCCGAGGGACAACACGTGCTCAATGCTGCCGCTTCTGGCGCTACGAGGGAAAAGACGAGAGGTTAGGGGACGATGTGCAGTCGTACGAGATATCCCGAGGGATTATCCCGAGATGCGTTTACGGGTCATACTGTACGCGTAATTTTTTATTTTGCTTCAACGATAACGCGTCGATCATCTCCAAGATACTTATGCTTATTATCGCTACGTCTGACACGATTTGAATATTTTTTGGTATTTTCATAAAATAATCCACGACTTGACGTATGATTTGAAAATCATCATTGTAAGTGCTATATATATATATATATATATATATATATATATATATATATATATATACATAAATTCTTACGCAATCTCGAGTGCCGCCGCACTATAATGCGAGATCGGACTCGCGATCGGCTTCGCTCCGCGTCGATTTTATTGCGGCCCGTATGGAGACGAGGGAGGGTCGTCAATCGTTAACATTATCGCTTTTCAATATCCGCGCGAATGGCGAGATGAAGAGAGAAATCGAGAAAGAGCGAGAGTTAGATGAAGCGGATAGCCGCAGTCGCGTCGAACGCGCGCTGATTGAGAGAGAGAGGCGGTACCGCAAGGCAGCGGCCGCGCGGCACAACAAAAGTATATTTGCCTGCGTATAAGCGTATACATATATATATATATATATATATATATATATATATATATATATACGCAAATGTATATATAATGCACAGCGTCGCAGCCGCGGCGAAAGTTGTCCCCGCGAGGCAAGTATATATATATAATGGCGGCAGCTTTAAGAGCGAGGGAGGTGGGGGAGGGGGGCGGGAAGGAGAGTTAGCGCTCGCGCGCGGGTTATTATTGCCAGGCCTCTGCGGCAGCCTCGCGCCGCGCGACCGCATAAATATCGGCATCGGCGCCGCCGCCGCCGCCGCCGCCGCGGCCGTTGCGGGAGCTGCTCTCCGCGGCCCGGGGAAGCCTGGAGGCTCGCGCGGCTTTTGTCCCGCGGCTCGTTCTCCCCCCCCCCCCCGATCTTCAATCCCGCCATCCACCCCCCCCCCTCGCCCAGTGTTGCGCCAGAAACTGTGTATTAGCGCACTGCTCTTACCCGGCGCTACATAACTTATTGTTAATCTCGTGCGACCCGTGTATATATATATATATATATATATATATATATATATATATATATATATATATATTATATCGTATGTTGAAATACTATTTCGCATCGTTGTGCGCGCCGACAAATGCGGTTGGCTCCAAGCATGGAGTCTTTAATATAGCGAGTCCAGGAAACTTTTACAACTTTTGAGAAATTGGTATCTTATTTGCTCAAACTTATAAGATGGATGAATTTTTTCACTCATTCATTTCTTTAATTTTATAAATAATTTTAATGAATAATTATTTATTTTTATCTACCTGTACCTGAACTTGAAATATCATTTCAATTTTTCACGGGAAAAAATATTGTCTACTTATTTCGTTTTGTTAAGATCAAATGGAATCAATAGCTTTGAACGGAGAAAAACAGAACAAACAGTTTCCTAATATTAATCCAATTCCTACAATGAACCCTTTGATGCTAACTGAAATATAGAAGTTTACATGGAGTGTTCAATATGATTGCGCATATATTATTACTAACAAGAAGAGGTTGCGATAGCTGAACGAAGTGTTTGGTACTGAAAAAATGGAGGCATCTGAATTTTCTCCAAAAATGCCAAGAAATCGTCTCTAAAATACCAAAAAAATTAATTTTACATTGAAAAAAATTATAGCATTTTCTGCGCACTGTAGATTAAAAACGGTATCACCTTAAAATGTGAGTGTTCTAAAATGGGTCACTCGCATTGAAAAATCAAATTTTTTCCTTGGCACGTTTAAATTGTGATAAAAAATTACTTAAAAATACCATCCGAATACTTATTGCCTTTTTTTCGTGTTGTTTTTGACAGGTGAGCAGAAATTTTCAGCAATAAAAAATTACGCGAATATCGGTACGTGTGTACATATACACACTCGCGCACAAAATGTATGTATATATATATATATACAGACATATATATACCGAGGTGTAATGCCCGAGGGTTCGATACATATTTATAGAACCAAACGTGTTTAGCAATCTATTTGTCAAGGACTGTGTTTGAAGTGGGATGAGGAATGAACAATAGAAAGTTTTGTTTAGGTGCAGGATTGCTCATTGCGCAATCGACTTGTTGCAGAATTTGTTACTGTAGTTATTCATAGGGATTGAGCAAGGTTAGATAGGAATCGTTGCTTATCTCCCAACATTATATATCGAGATATATGAAAATGTTCGAAGAGGCGAGGTTATTAAGACGCTCCGAGATATCACAGAACCATTTGGTCCTTTCGAGAAAATAAAATCGCTTCGATCGCTTCCAATCGCGCTCATCTTCATACGAGAATCCATTTGAAATCGTGGAGCGGTTCGAGCCGCGAAACAAACCTAGCAAAGTGCGCACCCTTGGCGAAGATTCATTTGGAAATCATTGAAAAAGTCTTGGAAATTATTTCAAATTTCATTCGGAATCATCATCGACGTCATCGCTATTCGCCATTACCCAGTCGAAATCGTTGGAGATCGATTTGATGATCGAGTGACGGGACCCTCTACGTAAATCATCAAATCGCACTTCGCCCCTGATCCTTTAAGTGTAATATACAGTTCGTCATCTTAAAGACGAAACTTATTTACGAAGCGATTAATTTTTTTCCTCGCTTAATATAATAACGACGGGGAAAAACGGAACGTTTCTGTCCGCGATGCACCGTAAGTATTTTAAACTCGTATATATAATACATATATATACAAACACACACACACACACACACACGCACACACAATGCTCGGAACGAAATGGCTGTGGGGAGCGGAATGGGGATAAATAACGATTTATTTAACTGCGACGACGAAAAAGGAGGATGAAAAAGAAAGGGGCCCGATCGAGGTACCACACGGTGTATAAGCGCCCTCTCGCCCGCCCCCCTTCGTCCCACCCTCCCTCAACCGCTGGAGCTTTCGATGGATCCCGGCTGCGCGCACGTATACATCTACGGTGAATATATATATACATACATACACACACACACGCAGACACACAAACACACACACGCGCGCACGCGCGCATACATTCGGATTGATCGAAGAGGTAATTGCGGTGTGCGCCAAGGGATTTTATCCTCGAGGCCTCGCGTTCCTTCCCCTTCCCCCCCCTCACGCAGTTTGATTCTTCGTATTATAAACCGATTGACGATCCCGCGCGGCTCGAGCGAATGTTGGGGCGAGGAGGGGGGGAGGGTCGGCGAGAGGGTGGAAAAGGGGAGACACGGGAGAATGCGAGGAACGCGCGTACGCGCCTCTTTAGAAAGGAGGTTAAGTATGGCAGCAGGTGAGCGATCGAGTTTTCGAGTCTCGTCCTCCTTCTTTTCTCTCTCCTTTTTTCTCTCTTTTTTTTCTTTTTTTTTTTTTTTTTTTTTTTTTTTTTGTCGTTAACCTCCAATATTTGCGGCGGCTAATTTATTGGGCTTATTTGCGAAAAGATCGCGGGGAACAAAAAGTTTAAAGTAAAGCTTCCTGGCTGGACTTTTTAAAAGTCCCTCGGCTCGGGAACGCGCGCGTTATTACCGTACTTTGAATTTTGAAAGATTACAAAAGGAGAAGCACCCTCGTGTGATGTGTCTGTAGGATCGAGCAAATTCAGGGCAAAAAAAACGAAATTAGTAATCGTCCCGAAACTCATCGATTATTCAACTATAAAAGCGTACACAGTTGCTTGTCGCGAACGAGAACTATTTGTATTTCCGGCGATAGTAGCTAAAGAGTCAGTATAGCTCTCCCTCCCTCTCTCTCTCTCTCTCTCTCTCTCTCTATCTCTGCGTCTTCCAGGTGACTTGGCGCTCGATCATTCGTACTCATTCTATATATAGTATCCCTTTATAACTCGTCCGCAAATCAAAATCTTATATAAAGGGACTACCGTTTGCCCCCTCCCCCCTCCCACTCTCCGAGTCTCTTCTTTCGACTCGCCTGATCAGAGATCTTCAAAGAATATCGAATTCCCTCTTCTCTACCGTGGCTGACGGAGAGGGATTCACGATTTCAACCTGTTCTCCTACCTTTTCTCTCTCCCTCCCTCTCCCCCCCTCACTCTCTCTCTCTCTCTCCTCTCTCTCACCCTCTCTCACTCTCTTGATACAACTTTATTCGTAAAAGAAAAAAGTGGTGGTAATTCGATATTTATCTCTGTGTGGTTAGCTTAATCAATCTGCACCCCTTTACTGCTACTTTACACGACTCTTTTTTCGTTCGGTGGATGCGCATTTATTATATTCACCGCGCATTATCAAGAGATCTAGCTCTTCTTATATATATAAGCTATGCGTGTATACATATGTACAAAGAGAGACAGCGCGTGAGAGAGAGAGAGAGAGAGAGAGAGAGAGAGAGGGGGGGGGAGAGAGAAAAATTTTCGCATTTAATTATGATATATGTATAAGAAAGGGACCGTTCGTTCGACGCGCCATCGAAATAATAATGCGAAAAAGAAACGGCCGGAGCTTTCGCAAATGTGAAAGTCGGTGGACGGCGTGTAAAGCTGCATTTGTGTGTTGATTCGTCGAGTGGTTAAAAACTTCCACTTTCTATCCGGGCATACCGAACTCTCTTCTCGTTACTTCGAAATTAAATATTGTACGATTTTAATTATTGTTTTTTTGGGTTATTCTTCAAATTTACAATTATTCACGAGACCCGACGAACTTGGCCAAATTTTAAGACTTTTATTGTATTGGATTTGTATTATGAAGGAAAGACCGAGGAACCATATTACAAATATCTATACTTAGTCGATTTGAGAAAGGTGAGTTATAAATTTAAATCAAAATTATGAATAATAAAATTATGAATAATAATGACAAATATATATATATATATATATATATATATATATATATATATATATTGTATTATGTATCTAGAAAATAATTTTAAACGGAGCTTCCATAATTTTATAATTTTATTTTATAAAATAATTTTAAACCGAAGTTCCAGAGAGCAAAAATATAAATATGCATAGCAAACCACATGATTATATACTTTTAAAATATACCCGAATGTTTTTAGAATATTTGAAACATTTTTGCCCCGGTATGGAAAGAAAGGAGAAAATACACAATAATAGCCTTCGAATATTCAGTTGTTGTGATCTCTTTCCCTCTACATAGTACAACTATTATACGTATATATATATATATATATATATATATATATATATATTTCCTAAAGTTATAAGTATATAGTATACTCTATTCTCAAAAACCATTGTTCGCAATGCGCAAGCAGTCCCCGTCTAGGATTTAATAGCAACGTTGCCCACGTCCGCCCGCCCTCTTTCTCTCTTTCTCTCTCTCTCTCTATCTTTCACCCTCAGGAAGCCGCCCTATATTTTTTTTACATTTTACATACACGCGCTCACGCACAGGGAAACAGACGGGTGGCGGCGATCGCAGGTCGGATCGACCCCTCTTTCCTAATCGTACCGCAGGGAGAGCTCTATTTTATATATATATATATATATATATATATATATATATATATATATATAAACATGCACACACGCACGCTTATTATATACAGGTAGGCGAAGAGGCCACGAGCGCGTGTGTCCAATTACGACGATTTTAAATTTAAAGCGAAAATTGCGGCTGCCTTCGTACTCCTATAGATATATCCGTCCTCGGGATTAATCCCCCGCCCCCTCCCGTCGTCCCTCGGCAGCCGGGATTTTTGAAAAACATACACACACACACACACACACACACATTATATATATATATATATATATATATATATATATATATATATATATATAGGCACGTGTACCATGCGTGTTCGTGTATACGTAATATTCACATCGGGTGAGTATCGGCACATTTATATAGTAAAATGCGGGGACGACGTCGTGATGAAGAGGGTCCGAGGGACGGAGCGCTCCCGGTAATTTCTTAGATCCTATTTTGTGTGTGCGCGCGCGTGTCTGTTTTTACCCGCATGTATAGACTTTTCCCCCATCCACTCTCTCTCTCTCTCTCTCTCTCTCTCTCTCTCTCTCTACCTTTCGGTCGGTTATCGCGCGCGTATATCGTCGCGCGGAGGCTCCGTCTGTGGTCTTTGTCTATATACACGCGCCCACTTATAATATAGAGGAGGATGAGGGCGTCCGAGGAGCAGCGGCGACGCGAGCAGAAAACGTTCGAAAAGTGGCGGAGGGGCGCTCGCAATCGTGTAACACTCGATCGAGGGGTTCTAGATGCGTATGCACTTGAAAAACAAGGCTGAGAAAAAGGACTTTGTGATTTAAGATGATTTAACGATCGATTTCACAACTATTTCGAATCGATTGTAAATCTTTTAAATTCTAGGTTTTTTTTTTTTCATTCTTCGCGCGTTTGCATGGATTTCTATAAATTTTTTTTCTTCAATTCTACGCACTATCGTGTGGATTTCAGATATACGTCGAATATATAAACTTTTTTACAGCATTACGGCGTTACAGCATTTCCTGCTTTTCTCAAAACGATCCTAATCGATTTTCGAACGATTCCTGAGCGATTCCACAGCCGTAACGATCTCTCGAAATGAATCGAATACCAGAATAACCGAGTCCGTTATTGACAATCGCGGCATCGCTGATATTTTATCGAGATACACGCGATTACATCATTTTTTAAATGTTTCTGGGACAAATTAATTTCCTGCTTTTTAAATGCGTGTTTCTAACCCAGCCTCCCGGTTCCTTTTTTCTTTCTTTTTTTTGTTTTTTAATTTTTTTTAATTTTTTAATCTTTGTACAACGCAATCCGTGTTTCCGCTCTCGATCTTGCCAGCGTAATCCTAGACTACAGAAAGTCATTTATCCCGTGGGTTAATTTCCGAGCTATTATATAAATTTGTGCGCGGGCCGGTTCCGAGAAGTCTCCTATACTCTCCTTTCTCACAGTCCTTAAAACGCCCGATTCGCGCGCTCCTCTAGAGATGATTATCGGCCTCGTTAAAATTATCCTGCGCAAATTTTCGAGCTCGGAATCGACTGTCTATGTGTGTGTGTGTGTGTGTGTATTTTTTGTTTTCATTTTGTCGTCTTTTTCTTCTTCTTCCCCCCCCCTTCCCCATCGCCTTGCTCTCTTGTATTATGTTTTTTTTTGTTCATCGTCTCGTTCTTCAACTTCGAAATCTCCCGCGCTGCTAATGAATTATTCAGGTATATATATATATATATATATATATATATATATATATATATATATATATGTATGTAGAAGAAAAGAGACACCGCGCGCGCGCGCGTATTTACCGCAACGGAATCGCCCCCGCGACTGTGCTCTGTGTTCGCTGAAAAATTTACGTCGCCCCAAAAGTCAATCAACACTCAATTAACCCATCGAAGGAGTGGCGAAGTGAGAGCGAGGGGCAGAGGAGGGCGGGAGGGATAGAGGAATGTGTGTATTCTCGGGGCATTAATAATGCATGATTCATTCGAGCGATCGAGCATGGCGCCGCATTGGGACAGTGGGAGGGGGGGAGGGGGGAGCGAGTAAAAATAAACGAGGTCCGGCCTCTCACCGAGAAAATTAGCGAGGACTCTCGTGGGTTTGATGGAGTGCCGAAAATACATAAATGTACGGTATGCGTATATCGATACGAGTACTCCTTGGCAATGGAAATTAATTGGAACTCGTCGCATGGCTGTATGCTTAAAGGAGGAATTCGGAAACCGATCGATTTGCCCGATGGGCCGTCCCGTCGAGAATGTTCGATCTTTCAACCATATTATACGTTGAAAAATCAGTCGAACGGCGTTGCTTATGCGGAAAAAAAGAATGTCTGAAAGCAATTGGAAGGTTTCAAAATACGCGCGATGCAAAAATAGCCCTTACGTACAATTTGTGTATGTCAATCGTTATTTAGTCTAGTATTGGGAAATTTAGTCGATGACAACGAGTTACTGAAATAAGTACTGAAATTACAATCAAAATTGAAATTTACTTTATGGCGATAAAATTGTTAGAGGAATGTTTTATTTTCAATTGGTATTGATGAACATAGAATATTTCGCATTGAAGTAAGAAACTTTTGTTTCGAATCAATTAAAAGTGCAATGAATGATAGTTGAGGTGAAACATTACCTTTTCCTACATTTTTAATTATAAGTTTAAAATATCCTTATTCTTTGGAAGGATTCGAAATCAATCCTGGACGTAATGGAGAATTGACGAGGACAGCCCCTTTAAAAGACTTTATGTATAAGAAGAGTACTGCTTGATGGTTATTAATTCTTATTCAAATATCTAACTATAGATATCGTTAGCCCAACTTATTTTACTTTCATTATTTTTTTTTATTTTGTAAAATTTTGAAGAATTTGCCGTACGTCCAAGCTCATGAAAGTGGAAATATTAATTTTGGTCCTACACAGACGGCCTGTTACTACTTACGCACGACTTAACACGTCTCGTTCTATCATGAACATTTGCGTTTCAATCACGCGTTTCACTGCTGCTTTGTTTATACGCACTTCTCATTGCATGGATTTCCAAGCATTAAACTTTAATTCGTCAGTTTTTTCTAAATAGCCTCGTGTATCGACTACACGGTATACCTGTAAAGCAATTGAATTGTATTTTGCTGTAACATCTTAATGTGAACTGAAATGAGATTAAACGTGTTTCTGTTAGCGCCTTTTTTTTCTCGATCCTTAGTCCGACAAAAATAACCATATTAACCTTCTACTGCTGTCGAAAGATGATAAACTTAAGATTAGCAGCTGTAGCCTGATTTTCTAATTTTTCTATTTAAAAATTAGTCATTGACTCGTTATTTGAAAGAATAATTTTATTCGAGACGATTTTTTTTTAATTCATCCGACAACAGCTACCTTATCTTTCATCTTTTCCTCGCTTATCACATCAGTACCAGCTGTACTGCTCAACGAACGGTAATAAATAGGAACATACATAAACTAATACGGCGACGGCAAAAAGTTCGCGAAACCTCTTCAATTCCCTGTATGGTACCAATGGGCGCGTCGCTCCTCCTCCTCCCCCCCTCCCGTCCCTCCAGCGAAACTTTGCCATAGTTCGCACGGTATATATATATATATATATATATATATATATATATATATATGCGCATGCGTGCGCGTATGCCCGGCGGGCTGCAGACGCCGCGCGCGCGCGCGCGCGCCAAAAGAGCGCATAATACAGCCGCCAAAGCTGCGCTCGAGGAGTAAAAAGCGTAACTCCGCCTTGAGACGTTTTTTCTCCCTCTTTCCTCCCCCTCTCTCGCACTCTCGCCCCAAGCCCGTTTCTCTTTCTATTTCTCTTTCTCTCCGCCCCGTGCGAACATACGCGCGCGTATTAGCCCGTTGCACTTTACCGACGGGGGTCGCGCGCGCAGATGCGACGTTCGCCCGATGTTCTGCCTCGAATCCCGGTGGATTTTTGACCGTACGCATCGACCGTAACGCGCCCGCGTAACGTCCGCGTCTCAGCAGTCGCCGCATCCTACCCGCAAACCTCCCCCCCCCCTTCGCCGTCCTCCCACGTTGCGCGAGCAACAGGGTGTAGCCTTGCGTGTGCGCGTATTACGTCTGTGTACGTGCGTGCGCGCGCGCGTGGGTGGGTGAGCGGGGGTCGACGTAAACGAAGGGGGCTCGTACGCAATTAGCAGAGAACAATAGGAGCGGCGAGGGCGCACGCGTCGTCCTTTTTTTCTCGGAAGTGGGAGGGCCTGTCGCTCTCACTCGCTTCATCCCTCTATCTTTACCCTTTTTTTTCTCTCATCCGTATACATGTGGCGCAAAAGTCGAAAGCGTGCGCGTGCCTGGCTGTGTGCACGCGTGTGCGAGCGAGCTCGCGCCGAAAAGAAAGGATAGAAGGAGCATGTATATATATATATATATATATATATATATATATATATATATATATACACGTGCGCGAGCAGGTAGACATTATCGCGGTTTGACGGGATGGTTGGGGGGTGGAGGACGAGAGAGAAGCGAAGAGCGCCGACGAGCAGAAAATGTGATTATAATGTATAGAGAGAACGATGAGGAACGAGGAATTTCGTGGGCCGCGCGCTTTTGCCTCTATCATCCTCGCTCTCGCCGCCCCCTCCTCTCTCTCTCTTTCTCGGCATCTTTCCACGCAACCTTTTCTCTCTACTCCTCCTCTCATCGTACCTCTCCTTTTTCGCTTCTCCCTCTCTTTATCTCTCTCTCTCTCTCTCTCTCTCTCGCTCTTTTTTTTCGCTTTTACGGCTCGACGCTCCTGTATTCTGTGTAATACGAATATATATATATATATATATATATATATATATATATATATATATATATATATATATGATTGTCCGAGCATCACGTAAAGGTACTTATTGACGGCGGTGTTTATATGTTTGCACATGCCATCGATACCGTTATACATGTGTATATACCTTTGGACACGTTTACGCCTCGATTTGCAATTTGCCGATTTTCTCGTCGGCAGGATGAATCGTCAGTTTATTAATTGAAATTTCAAGGGGGCAAAAGATATATATATATATATATATATATATATATACGCAGGCTGGAAGCACCACCAATCCCTTACCATTGTCTACCATTCCCTACCAGTCTCCTATGTACTCATGCACCATATATATATGGCTCATGAGCAGTTTTAAAATATATTTATAGTGTAATTGTTCGTGGGTCGAAAAAGTTTGAAACTTTATACGGGAAATCCCCGTTATGTCCTTAAAATTAACGAAACAAAGCAATGAAAAGTATTATACCGAGGGACCAAAATAGTAGAGAAACTACATTTATGGCGCTGGGACTTTATCGCGTGCTGATACAGAATAGTTATTCGAGCATTTCGGGCGTTTGCATCGTTCCAAGTATTCACATGTTGTGCGAACGTCAAAAAGTGGCCGGGCTCTGCAGAAACATAATATATAAATAACAGTACAAGAGGGATGAATTCAAAGTGCATTAATTATAAAACACAGAGAAAACTAAGAGGCGGAAAGATGAATTTAAAGAGCGAAACAGATATACATATACACACATATATAATATAATATATATATATATATATATATATATATATATAAAGAAATATGCGATCTCGTCAGTTGACGAGAGTATGCAATAAGACATAAGGAGGGGCAGGCGTTTGTATATACTTCTCTAACTGCTCTCGCTCTCTCTCTCTCTCTCTCTCTCTCTCTCTCTCTGTGCGCGCTCGCTTGCGTGTGTATGTGTGCGCAACTTTCGTATACTTTATGGCTGATACGCCCCTTCGCGATGAGCACTATGGTACATCGGCAATACATCTTTACGTTCGAGTGCGCTTTTATTGCCCGCGCACACATCCTTTTTTCTCCCTCCTTTGTGTATTTTCGCGCTTGGGCATTAACACGCATCACTCGAAATTTCATCTCTCTTTCTCTCGCTCTCTTTCACTTTCCCTTTCACAAGTACTCACCGTCACTCTCTATCCTCTATGTATTTGATATCGTTAATTGTAGGGCAGAGAGACAGAGAGAGACAGAGAGAGAGAGAGAGAGAGAAGAGAGAGAGAGAGAGAGAGAGAGAGAGAGAGAGAGAGACCGTTGATAAACGTCACCGCGTCTTTTTGCTTTAACTATTCCCGCTCGCCGCAGTGCATTATATGCTACTTGCGAAATTCGCCATCGCGCTGATGCACGCCGCAGACAGTTTTCGCGGGAGGCTGCATCAGCGGTTCTTACTCCGCGATGTTGAGGCGGATAAGCGGGTTCGTACGTACATACGTACATATATATATATATATATATATATATATATAATATATATATATATATGTATATATGTACGAGAGACCGAGGGGAGATAGACGCCAGATCAGCTCGTTCTCGAATTGTTTTCTCGAGCGAGAGGAAAAGAGAGGGAGACATTTCGGATAATTGAGCCGGAATGTCTGCAGCTTATTTTATGGTTCATGTACGAGCGCGTTCATATAAATATCTTGCGGTGCGCGCATAGTATACGAGCGCGCAAAGTTTTGTCTCGAGTTTTGTAATCGTCGCGGCTTCGTTGAATCGCGTGTGTCTATATATATATATATATATATATATATATATATATATATATATATACTATACATATACATATAGATATATAGATGGATACACGTATATAATATACAAGTAAAGCCTTTCGTTTGCGTGTCGACGCATGTCGCGGCGATTCGTTGGAGATGATTTATCTGTTAATTTACTCCAACGGCCTATATATATATATATATATATATATATTATAAGAGAAATCGCGGTTTCACGCTGCGTTCTGCGTATAATATGCCTTCAATGACCTATATCTATATTTATCATATACTAATCCGCGAGGACATGTAATTTATTTTGCGCGTGTGTCGCATTGTATGCGAACTTTTGTGTTTAAAATGCGACATCTTTGATTGCGACATATTAATAGATGACGAGGGTATGTAAAATTACTGCAGACAAAGATTCGCGATCGCAAATGCTTAAAAAGTAAAGAAAATTTGGCTGTTACTACAGTACAGCTATATATTTATAGGTATGTAAAGAATATAACAAATTCAGTTTGTAAAAGTTTTATACACCTGCCTGTGTCATATACGCGGATAATGAATTTTTCCGTCAAAGTTACCAAATAAAATTCAACAATTATATTATACTTATAAACTTTTCTCTCCTGACAATAGTGAATCAACGGAAGTACATTTATTGAGCGCACATCGTAAAATTTCCAAACGGTCATTGTTGAAAATTCACATTTTTCTATTTTCTCTTCAATAAGATATCAGGCGCAATAATTCAATGAAATATATAGTCGTCGTACAACGTGACTTTTCAATTTATGCTGTATTATATAACTGTATAAATATCGCTACGGTAAAATTATTAATTAACGTATTGGCTCGTCGCGCCGACGTTACAGAGGGGAAAGTTGATTTTACGAGGACCGTCGTATACGTATCGTCTGTGCCAATTCCATTGATAATAATAAAATTATTATCAATATATAATAATTTTATTGACGGCGCGCTGATGCGATTAAGAAACTATATGTACGTAACACCGATTATTTATAGGACGTTCCTCGTGTTTTCTAATCCTAACCGCATCTATGAAAACTTCATTTCGGCACTTTGAATGGCATTTTAAACTTTCCATGAAAAAGATGAATAAGGAAAAAAAGCACGAAGGAGACGCGAGTCGACTGAGCGAGAAGCGTCGTTTGTGCGGATGAATTAGAAGGGCAGAAGTCGTCCCCGATGGGCGAGAATGATGGAAAAAACTGGTCCATCAGCTATATACATACATACATACATATATATATATATATATATATATATATATATATATATATATTATGTATGTTATATATACACCAAGATCAAATGCGCCAAGGGCAAAAATCAATTCTCGGCCCTCACGATCGGCCTAATTAATTGAATTCATTCTCTTTTGCTCTCTGTCCTGTTAAAAATGTGCGCACTGCGATGCAGAAAAACGAGTCGCATTGTAACTTAGTTTACACAAACAGACACACACACGAGTTCGCGCTTCCTCTCTCTCTCTCTCTCTCTCTCTCTCTCTCTCTCTCTCTTCTCTTTCTCCCTCCCTTCCTTTCCTCGAAATGCCCACACTTGTTCTCACACACACACACACACACACATATATATATATATATATATATATATTATATATATATATATATACCATACACAAAAAGGTATACTATATGCGAGACATCGCAACGTGCGCGCCTTGCGGCACTTGGCCGAAATCTATACACGCATTTATACACACACACACACGCGCGCGCGCGCACACACAATATATATATATATATATATATATATATATATATATACATATATATATATAAAGAAGGGCTAGGAGGGAAGACAGAGGACGAATGAATGGGCGCGAGGAGCGGCCTAGACAGCTCCCCCCTTTCTACCCATCGATCCTCTGTCTTGAAACTCTGCGGGCGCGACCGCGGTGGATCCGCTCTTGATTATAGGGTGCATGAGTCTCATCCTCGGCAAAATTAGCTCTATCTCTCTCTCTCTCTCTCTCTCTCTTCCTCTCTCTCACGTTCTTCCTCCTCCCCGTCGCAACCAACAAAAAATCCGAGGCCAAAAGTAAAAGCAGCGCGAGGGAGAAGCAAGAGGGGATGAACGCTCGACCCTACGATTATATGCAATTGCCAAAATTGCCTGCCTCGCTCTCTCCCTCTCTTTCTCTTTCCCTTTTCCTTCTCTTTCCGAGAGGGGCGACCATCTCTATGCATGTACATAAGAGAATATACATGCACATATATATATATATATATATATATATATATATATATATATATATGTACATATACATATACATATAACATATTTTTTATTAAGCAGCTCTAGTTTGCCCGGGTGGCCGACGCTCGATGCGTGTTATGGCCGCCGATCGGCGCGCGCGGCTCACCCCGCAAAGAACGAATGCGGCAGAAGGAGTTGGCCCAGTGTGAGAGAGTTATTGTGTTTTTGCAAATCATTTCGTCGAACGCGATTACATTATATTAGACAGTATTGAAGCTACGCTCTGAAAATGGGAGAATTCTCCATAACTTTTCGGCTATTATATCATGTGTATATATATATATATATATATATATATATATATATATATATATATATATGATAATGAAATCTATATAGTTATATGGACACACGCTAAAGTATTTTGGGGCCTAGGCAAAGAAGTAGTACCAGTTAATTGAATATATATATATATATATATATATATGTGGGAACGTGAAAGAAGGATCGCAGGGACGATAGAATTCCATTATAATGTATGTATAAAGTATAAATGCCTCTAGTTATGGAATTTAGACGCGTTTTCGAATAGAGCTAAACCGCATTTTTTCTCTCTCCGCCCCTCCCCCTCCCCCCAGCCGCCTCATCGCAGTTTCACAACCAAACGAACTAACGACACGGGAGGCAAATTCCGATCTTCCCGATACACTGGGAACTGAGGTGGAGAGACAGGGGGATGAACACTTCAATTGACGGCACGACTCGTTATGTAAGTTTCCCCTCCAGCTCCGCACTCTCCCCCCCCCCCCTTACCCCGTCCCCTGCGGTTCGAAAATCCATCCCGACGCGCCCGGCGGAGCTTCGCGAACCGCGCGAAAATGGATTACGTAGTCGGGCGTCGAATTGGCCGCGTGCCGCGCGCGATCATCGATAAATCCGCGTCCCCATCCGTATCCCCCTGCTCTTCGCCCGAACGCGCTTCGACTCAACCCCCCGCCGTCCTTGGGCACCGCGGCACGAAGAGCGTCCTACCGCAACGATGCGCCCACGATCCGGATCGGCTCAGGACCGATCTTCGCATCGCTCGCCCATGTATAAATGAGCCGCGCCGGCTCCTGCTCGCGGTGTCTGCTTTTGTTTCTCTGCGGCTGAGAGGGACGGGCGCGGAAACAGTAATATACGCGAGAAGCCGCGGGCGCGCGCGCCCTCCCTTCGTGTATAATCGCGTAATTGCCGTGCCGGTGTTATTGCTTGATTTTACTCGCTCCCCCCCCCCCTCCCCGCTCCCTTCCTCGCCCCTGGAACGGCCAAGGAGGCCGAGGAAGCGCGCACGCGGGAGGTTTGAGCAAACAAGTCGGTTCTAACCCCCCTTCCCCTCCTGCGCCCCAAAGTACTTGTAGTTTTGCCGATGATGTAGCTGCCGTGTAATTGTTCCAGTATATATATATATATGATTGTGTATGTGTGTAAGTGTACAAGGTAGACGAATTCCGCCGACCTGGGCGTATTATACAACCATGCGAACGAGAGCGAAACCGAGCGAAAGAGGATAGGCGGGTGAGCGAACTACGGGCGGGCAGAGGAGGTGGGAGAGATTTAATGAACGGGCGCGAGAGCAAAACCAACAGAGATTTACGGAAAAGCGAGAGTGCGCGTAAAGAGCAACAGGTATATATATATATATATATATATATATATATATATATATAGAAAGAGAAATTGCGCGTGCAGGCGTGGTAAGTCTATGTATGTGTATATCTATATATATTGTACAGAACCGAAGAACCCCGCGCGCTCTCGCTGAGGACGCGAAAAATTGCGCGCCGAGCTCCATGGTATATAAGTAACGTAGTTTCGGTATGGGAGCGCGGCGCGTAAGGTGATTTCGATGCCGACGTATACGAGAGAGAGACAGAGAGAGAGAGAATAGGAGCGGTCGGCAGGTTACGATATATCCGTATATAACCTGATGGATTTAGAATCAAAAGTTTGCGATTAATGTTGGACTTTTGACAATTTAGCCGAACTTTTTCATTCTACTTGGATAGGTCCCTTTTGCAATTTTAGACCCATTTTTTCGCGTAATTCATCCGCGTCGACGCTTTCTTCTTTTCATACTCATATATCATATCAAGAAATGAAAAAAAAATTATATTTATATATATATATATATATATATATATATATATATACATAGATATATTCATATATATATATATATATATATATATATATATATGTATATATAGATAGATAGATATATTCATATGTATATATATATATCTATATATATATATATATATATATATATACATATATACACAAAACTTTCCCAATGGTTTCATAATGAGATCGTACAAAATGCTTCTTTAATGTAAAACGAACTTGTCGTTCGTTTTGAAAAATTTATACAAAATAAATGTATAATTATTCTAAACTTCTGTATAAGCAACGTGTGTAGAAGACGAGTTTTATCCATAAACGTTGAGGAAAAACCAAATTTTGAATAATTCCATTTATATATACGGAATTCCAAGCGTGCGATGCTGTTATACATACCGACGAAGAAAGAGAGAGAGAGAGAGAGAGAGAGAGAGAGAAATGTGAAGCTGTGGGAAGGGGTAGGAGCAGAGAGGTATTGAAAAAATTAAAAATAAGTCGCGAGGCGGCTGTCTCCTTGTAGCAAGAAATATCGATATACAAGGAAGAGATAGAGAGAGAGAGAGAGACCCTCTACGGAGAAAGAAACGTGATTTATTAATAATGTCGGTGACAGGCTCCAGGCGATCTCGCTCCGAAGAGGCAAGGAGATTAATTCGAGGGGGTGGAGAGATGGAGGGACACGCGAACGAGTGGAAAGACAGCTCGTGTCGATGTATACATATGCAACATATATATATATATATATATATATATATATATATATATGTATATATATACACAAAAATATATATATATTTGAATTCAAAATTACGTTGAAATAAAAAGAGAGAGGGTAAATTATATCGGTGGTATTTTCGTTTACGCGCGCCGCGGTTTCGAAGCTTAATTGTCAATCCTCACAACACACACACACACACACACATATGTATCTGTATAGGTACCGGTATGTATACAGAACGATCCTTTCTTTTTTTGTAAATTTACACATTCTCCAATGAAACAAATTTATTAGAAAGCGTGCGTCTTCCGTGCGCGAGTTTCTCACATTGGTCCCAATTAGCCATTGAGCGGTGATTCATTATATACGATTTCGTTCGGTTGCGTAAAATTAATCTAGTCAACAACATAATCAACGAGGAGGGTACGGATTTCATAATAACAATAATCAAACAGATATATGTAGTTTTCTGCGAACGATATTTATTTATCTACAGAAAGAGTATTACGCGCGTATAAGGCTATAGATATATTCTCGTCAATGACGTAAAATGTCCTTCCGAAAGATGGGGAATAGCTATTACCATTGAAATAATGTAGCAATTGTGAAAAAAAAAGTCATTTGTATTCCAATCAAAATCTACCC